>VZTY01029253.1:487266-511200 GCA_013400935.1 Turnix velox
GAGGGAGGCGGGGGTTGTCCTCCGCTCCGCTCGGTTGCTCGCTTCGTCCCTCGCAGCAGCCCAGTGGTGGCGGCGGTGTTGCTCTCCCTGTTGGTCTGCTCGCCCTCTTTCCCGTTTCGGCAGAGGGGCTCGGCTCGCCCGCTTCTTTTCTTCTCGTTCTTCTCACCCTCCTCATCGCCTCGGTCCGGCCAGTGCGTCTCCGCGGCGGCGGGGCTCCAGCAGTGCTGAGCGCCAGGCGCGGCGGTGGCACCACCACCATGGCGGTGGAGGAAGAGGGGCTGCGGGTCTTCCAGAGCGTCAGGATTAAAATCGGTGAGGGCACGGGGTAGGGGCGGCCGGCGGGAAGGCAGAGAGGCTCCCCTGCGCGCCGTGTCCCGTCCCGTCCCGTCTCATCTCGCCGGGGGGTCGCGGTGGGGCGGGCGAAGCCCCTCGGAGCCTCTGGCTGGCGCTGCGGGAGCGGTGGGGAGCAGCGGGGTGAGGGGTGGGTACCGGTGCCCGTGACAGGCCGGCTGTCTAGTAGCGCCGGCAGGAGCAGGGTAGTAGGCGGTTTTCGCGATTTAAAATAAATAAATATTATTTTCCCCCCCTTTTTTCGTTGCTAAGCTACGCTCTAAAAGTTCGAAGGCGGGCACCGAGCCTTGGTGCTGTGTGTCACTGGTGCGAAACCGGCCAAAAAAGCCGGCCGGTGCCTCATCCTCCGCCTCAGGGAGCGGGGACGGGCAGAGGCAGCCACCGCCTCACGGGTTCCTTGCGCCCGCCTCGGGAAGAGCCGCTCCTCGCCGTTGAGCGAGTTCCAAACCACGTTATTAGAAAGTAAAGCGACAGATGTCAGCCTGCGGATTAAACTCTCCCCGGTGGGATTGAGAGTGTGATGGCTGGGGAGGGAAATCCCTCGTTTCCCGTGAGAGAATCAAAGCTGTGTGTGGCAGCGGGAGCGAGCGGCTCGCCTGCTTCGGACGGGGCAAGGTGGCGGCAGAGCCTGCGGGGAGTGGAAAAGTTTAGTGCCGGGTATGAGCTGAGGGAGTTTGGCTTGGAACTTCCTCGTGGAAAAGGTCTCCTCTTGCATATCCGTGCCTGTAAAAGCCACTTTGCAGAACCACGGCTTGTCATGGTAGATAAAACCGAAACCCAAGTTTGCATCCGAAATCTCATTATTGGATAATGGCATTAGCATTTCGTAGAAACCATTGTGAATATCGCTGCCTTAGTAATTGTTAGCAGGTAGTTTCGTGATTGCACGTCTTGAGAAGTAAAATTTTATGGCACGAACTAAAAATTATGTGTTCTTCTTTAAATCCAGTAAAATTATGAACTATTGTCGGAGGCTTCTGTCTCTTTTCAAAGAGGAGGAGGAGGGAGGGAAAAAAGCCTTTTAGCAAGGGAGAAATGTGGACACCGTGTAAGTGGTGCTATTATAGGTTGTTCCTGTCTGCTGTTTTTTAGTGAAAAGAGTAAGCACATGTCTCATAGGATGATGACTCGTGTGTGTGTATGTTTGTGAAGAAAGCAGTCATGCTGCCATACCTAAATGATTGATGCCGCTAGAGTGTTGGGGATTTCTTTGAGTGGTAGAGGAGATCAAAGATAATAACAGCAGCAAAAGACTTGAGATTAATCTCATTAAATCATAGTCTGAAGTTAATCCTACTGCTGACCTCAGTTATCAGAGCCCTCATCAGAGCTAAGTGTTTGATTAATGTGCAGTAATGCAGTAAGTATTCATGTAGCCTTTTAGCATTGGTAGTAAGTAGGAAGAACTGGATACATCACTTGTACATGGCTCCTTCGCTTCTGCCTTCTAACCAGAAGGTCTTTACTCAGTGAGCTGTAGGAAGAATCCCATGCACTTTCCGGAGTGCTGCTTCACCCAGGTTTTCTGCTGTAGTACAGCAGAGGGCGATAAAATGTACAGACAAAAGCAAGCTCTTTCCTTCTGTTCACTACAAAGTATCCTAAGGTATATTAATCAGATTTGTGGCAGAAGCATGAATTTCTGGAATGTTTTCAAATGTTTGAAAGCTTTCTGTAGTTGACTACCTTGTGTGGAATTTGTCAGAAAAATAGAAGTGACAGAAGTGCTCTGATGTCTTGAGGGAGTATTTCTAATCTAGTAGGCCTTGTAAAGCAATCTTAATCTATAACAAGTGGTATATGGAGGCTTGTAAACTCTTTGCAGAGATCACCCAGGAGTGGATTTGAAATGAAGCAAACATTGTAGGGATGTTGCTTTTGTCAGCTATTCCCAAGAGTAAATTTTTTTGTCTTTATCAGTTCCCATTTGCTTGTTTGAAGTAATTTTCTATCTTCTCTAGTGACAGGAGGCTTTGAATATTTGGATAGCACAAGTGACAAGTTATTTCAGGACAAAGGGATAAGTTTTCTCCCATCTTGTCGGGCTCCAGAACTGATTAGTTCTATTCTTTGTGAGCATGTTTCGTGTCCGAGCTGTGACTGATGTTTGACTTTCAGATATTCTGTGCTTGGTCTGGTAAGGTATTTCATAGAATCACAGAATAATTTGGGTTGGAAGGGACCTTAAAGATCATCTAGTTCCAACCCCTCTACCATAGGCGGGGACATCTCCCACTAGATCAAGTTGCTCAGTGCCTTGTCCAGCCTGGCCTTAAACATCTCCAGAAAGGGTGTGGCACCTTTGCTGGCAGATAATAAATGGCGGCATTGGTTGATGAGCATGCCTCAGTATAAATCTGGTGAAACTTTGGAGAAACAGAGCAAAAACCTTGTGATCACGTGCCACCCATGTTGGCATGATTTTATTAGCAGCAAGTCTGGTGCAGTTTGGAGGCTTAAGGCTGTGCAAAATATCTGTAGCCTAGAGATGTCTGACTCCCCTGATGTAATGCCTTGCTGTGGCTCGGTCTTGTCCTGTATTTGCAAGAAGCTGCAGGTAAATGAAGGCATTTTCTGCAGCTGCTGTAACTTGTTCTTTTGGGACTGATGCATTGCACAGAATCAACCACGTTTAGCTAGATGGATAATTATACCCCCGATTTCCTAAATGCTTTCCTATTCACAGAACTGTTGTTTCTAGTCATATTTGGGCTTGGCTTGAGCCATCTGCTTCATCTACTGAAAGTATAAACTCTCAAGCTTCTTGGAAGCCTTTGTTTCCTTCATTTGGTTGCAGTATCAATGATATGCCACTTCCAAAATACTGAAGTTGTGGAGCAAACTCTGCCTTTATAGGTGGCACTGTTAAGAGGAATTGTTATTGTGTGACCTCTAGTCCAGTTTCTGGTTTCTTTTGTGGTTTGTTGAATTGAAAGAACTCAATGCCTTGCTACTTCTGCTCATGCCTATTGCAAGGAAGTAACAGTGAGTAGAAAGAAAAAAGTAATGTCTGTGCTAATGAATGCACCATTCAAGTGTCTATTTGAAATTGATTTATTTTGGCTTCTTATAACTGAAGTTGTTGTCATCTTGTCTTTTCTTCCTTAATTGAAAATTGTTTTTACCGGAATCTCTTATACATAAACAAAACAATGTGTCATGTAAGACTAAACAAACACTTCCTATAAGATTGCCACTTTGAGGAAGTGTGCAGTGCTGATATTTCCATGAGTCAGTGTTTCAAAACCTGAAAGGAAACAACATAAGGCTCTATGGTTGATGATTGGCTGGAAAACCTACAAAGAGAGTCCTTCTGCTTGACAACATGACTTATGTTGTGCTGTTAATAATGTTTAATAAACATATTGTATTTAATTGCTACTTACTTTTTCTCCTTAAATGGCATCAACTCTTAACCTTTCAGCTGAAAAAAAAAAGCTCATATTCAGCATTTTTGCTGTGGAAGGCTGTATACTGAGAACTTTCTGCTAGATTTTGCTTTGTGGCTTTACTTATACTTGAAAGATCTAAAGAAACGTCTCCTTTGTGATTTCTCACTGTAGAGTAACAAGCTTTCCATGTCCCTGAAATCTAGTACTCTTGTATCTGGGAGTATTAGGCTTTGCTCTGAAATCTTGTTTTTCTGGGCTTGTTATGGAAATTAAGCTGTCACAGAGTTTTGGAGTAATAATTGGGACAGGAGGATACTGTATGGCAAGAGGCTATTGGGGGCAGTAATATAATGAAGAAGACCCTTTGCTCATTTTTCTGTTGAACTTGTTGATCATAATGGTCCACTTGTACAGTGTGAGGGCTTGTCTCAATTTAAAATCCTCATAAACTTCTAAAGCTCTTCTAGAATCTTTAGAAAGGGCTTTTTGTAGTTTACAGGTGTGAAATCATAGTCAAACATGTGAGACTTCTGGATTCATAGTTCTCCTTTGTGCTAAGTGTGTTCAGAAGCATAAAGCTGTGAAATTTTTAATAAAGACTGGCTACTATCTGATGTTGGTTGGCGCTCCATTCATGACTTATCTTGTTCAAAGGGTAAACTCACTGTTTTCTGAGAACCCAAAATCTTCCTTGATGTTACGATGGTCCAGTTGACTAGGTGAGGATTGTTGGTCTGTAGACTGTGCTATCTCTTTGACTGGTAGTTTTGCTGTACCTTCTTTACTAATTCATACAGAGCTAAGTAGTTTGAGACACTATGAAAGCAGTTGAACTTTGGGAAACTGAGTCTTGGGTGAAGTCAGGCAGTATTTGCTTAAGTGTTAGTCTACTAACGTTTAAGCAGATTGATTGCCAAGAGAAGGTATTTATTGCCCTTTCACCATTAAATTTGATACAGCGTAAATGTTTGAGAGATGCCTCTCTGCATTACTGTAAGGTTAAGGAGGAGCTATCTTGTCTCTGATGAACTTAAGGCCTCCCTTAAGTCTGATAATCCTAGGGTTAGGTTGATTAGGGAAATCCAGTTTTGTCTTGAGAAGCTGTCCCTCTTAATGTTGTCTTTTGGGATTTAGTGCCTTGTCTTAAGTAGTTACTTGCTGAGGTAAGTACGACTAAATATGCTCACTGCATAATACTATAAAAGGATTTATCCCCATTTAAATGGGACATAAGGTTGTTGAATAGGTATTTTTAGGATGAGGGAATTTTTCTGAGCTACCTATCTGTCTATATATATGTAAGTAGAAAACTCTTATTTAGGAAATGTGAAGTGTTAGCTATAAAGATAACAATGATTTTTTTCTAAAGTGTTTCAGTGTTAGTGGACCAACAAGTAGAACAAGGAAGAGAAGTTATTTGCATCTCCTCCTAAATAAATTCAAGACTTTTCAGAATTGTTTCCGCATGTTAAAAAGTTAACAAGTACTGCTTAAACTGATGTTGCATAGGTAAAATAAAGTGTCAACTTCAACTGTTATTATTGACTGCAGTGCAATTTAAGACTCGAGTCTGACAGGCTGTGGAGGGTGCAGAAGAAATTACACAGATTTTTCACTGATGGTTCCATATTTCAAACTGCTGAATTTGGTGATGGTTCTGTTCTGACTGACTTCTGTTCAGTTTGCTGAAGAAAAAAGGCCTGGGACCAGTGCTATTTCTAGAGGAGGAGTGCTGTGTCTGTTTGTCTGCTGTAAGGAACAGCCATAGCTGGAGCAGAAGTGGAGACCTAAACATAGTTTTCTGCAAATAAGAAGGAAACTAAGGTAGCATTAGAAAATACTTCAGTGAACTTAGATATGGAGAAATGGAACATGTTTGCGACTGCCAGCCTGACATCAAATAATCCATAACAACTACTTTTTCAGTAAAAAATTAATTACATCCGAGAGTGGAAGCCAATGTGACTCAGCTTTTAGAGTATGCAGAGGTGAATTCACAGGGGTGAAACCATTAAACAAATTTGTCAGAGCCTCTGCTGTCAGGAAGCAATGTTTCTATTTCTTTTGTCCTGTTTTGGAATAAATACATTTGAAAAAAGTGTTCTCTAATCTCTTTCATGAGAACTAATAGTGTTTTCTTGTCTTCTCATTGAGGTGATTATCTGCTGGTCAGAGTGCCAAATGCTCTTACATGGGGGTGTTATGTAAGTGCTGGATATCTTAGCTTTCTGGTTTTCATTACTCTTCAGAGTGGTCTATGGGTTTTGTGGTTTTTTGTTTGTTTGGTTTTTGTTTTCCTTTTCTTCTAAATTTTATTGTTATTGGATGAAAACAAATTTCTGGGTTAGGTAAATCCTAATATTAGTTCTCATATTTTGTCTCTGTTCTCTCTGATGCTGCTATTCTCCCTGGTTTATAAGATGCTTTGTGATTCTTTTCTCATGGATGCAGTCTGAAGTATGGCGTCCTGGTATGCTAACCCAAATAAGTAGCTTATTGCTGCTGAAAAGGCAGGTCTTCCTTTCCCCCTTCCTTTCTCATCTTGCTATCAGCTGTGAAATGCTCTTCACACCTCCCACTCCAGACTTATTATTGACTGACACTCCTCCGTTAACAAAAAATAATCCAGTTCAGTTTGCAAAGCAGGCCCAAAGAATGCAACTTATTTTTCATGTCAGGTTAGTTTTCTTCCATTTTAATGAGCTGAATCTCTGCGCTCAAGTGAACATCAGAGCTGTCTCTGTGCAAGTATCAGGACCTCAACTGGGAGCAGGCGTCTGTGAGAAACCAGATGGAGGGGACAGCAGGTGCTTTTCCTGTCTCTGCACTGACAGTGTCATGCTTGAATCTCTCTGCACTCTTCCATAGTACATGGTTTCTTGGTGATGCTCTATTTGTTGTACAAACTCTGATAAACACCTACTTGCTCAGCTGCTCTAGAGGACAGATGTTAAAAACACCAAGACCACCTAGAAGGCAATCTGACAAAATGATATACCTGTATCTCTGGCCTTCCACCTGAGCAATACTTGCATCTCATGCTCAGTTCAAGAGCCCTAGCTGCTTGTTCAGGTATTTCAGTCTGAATTAATTGATTAATACTTCCACATGCTGCCCTGCTTCTCCATCCATTTTCTAAAGCTGAGGCACTGGATGTTGGTTATTATGTTCATATGCAAGCAAATCCCCCACTTCCATTTCTTTGCCTCACAGCAAGATTACTACCTATGGAGATATGCTGTCAAAGATTATTATCATACAAAGCCATGTACAGTACTGATGCTCCCATTTAAGGAAGAACATCTCATGCAAACAGTGAAGGGTGTTGCCTATTGCAAGATTAGAAAATACAATTAAAAACAAGAATCTAAAATACCTTTGATGCTCTACATCAGGTTAAACTTCATGGAGTAGATAAACACTGTGGACTGCAAATGGACCTTCAAGTATTCCCTCTGTCCTTTCTTAGCCTCGAAGTGATGGACTGACTGATGTCCTTTACAGGAGTCTAAATTGTGAATAATTCTGTTGAAGCCAATAGTTTCACAACTTTAAGTGCCGAATGAAGCAGCTTATGTAGCAGTTTTTCCCTTGGAAGGGATGTGGGGGAAGAATGAGGCAGAATCCAGTGGGGGTTGTTAAAGGGTGCTTAATACCCTTCATGTTGTGACAATTTACATGCAAGGAAACCCTCTGCAAACCAGCATGTTTGGTGAATACATCTAACAGTTCCACTGTCTCTGAGCAAAACGTGTGGAATAAAGACAGAGAGGATTGTGGGGTTTTGCTGAATACTATAAAATATGTAAACACCAGACATTTATGTTAGTCATAATCATTTCATACCAAGAAGTGTTCCACCAAATATGTAGAAGAAAGATGAGTGTTTGTGCTAGTGAGCTGTTAGTGTGTCTGAGGGGCAAATCGCCTAAGGCACATATTAATGGTTAAAACATGTGCTAGTAAGTCTTAATGTTGTGTTTTTAAATCTTCTATTACCAGAGGGCTGTCTGTTTTGAGGAGAAGCTTGAGATGTGCTAGGGATACATAACATTTTATATTTTATTAAACTGAAAAACTGATCATAGACTTGCACATTATGAATAGCTCTCTCCTCATTCTCATGAAGTATGTGTTCTTTAGCAGTACCTATTTGATTTTTTCAGCTAGTAGTCTGGTGACTGAATTTAGGATCCAGGTAAGAGCTTTGCTTTGGAATAAACCCAAAACAAATACAACTTCCTTCCTCTCCATCCCAACTTCTAACAAGGGAAAGCAACTTCCCAGAAATTTCACATACTGTTTTCCTCCTGTAGAAGGTTTTCTGGGTGTAAGTTTTGCAAGATGAGGTGCAAAGCTTCAAAATAATGAAGAAATGGATTTTTTTCCTCTATTTTAATTTCTTACAATTTTTCATGGACCATTGCTAAGGGAAAGAGTCATTGGAAAATTTGAGGTTTTAAGGTCTTTTTTCTCCTTTTCTGTTTGAAGGGGGGAAAAAAAAGTGCAATGTACCTATATTTTTGAGGTCTGTTGAGGAAAGAATAAAACTAGTGAGGACTTCAGCCTGGTCTGTCTAGTCTAGCTTCAGAGGTTGAGCTCCACTCCTCAGTTTTCTTTACAGTCCTATTTCCTTTTTTTTCCTACCTTGTTATTAACTCTCAGGGAGCACTGAGGCTTAACAAGGATCCCTTCATTAGCCCAGGAACTAACTGAATCTTACTGTTCCCTGCCTACTGAGGTGTGTAACTGTGTGACTGCATCACCATTAACTGAAATGGATCAGTATGATGTAGTAATAACAGGGGAAATAATTCTCTTAGTTGTGAATGACTGGTACGTTTGCACATTTAGTATTTGATATACTGTATAATTTGTATAAAATATGAATGTACTTTACTCTGATAAATTGGTACTAGGTGGACAAGTATTAGAGAAATTTTCTCAGTTTTGCCGCATCCTATTATTTCATGAAAATCTTTGAAGTTGGGGAGAATACCTATTTCGGCATCAGTGGGAAGAAAGAAAATTTTCTATTAATGCGGGTTTGTGTTCACTAAGATGCGTGCTTAAGCTTTCTTTTCATCTTTTACAGTGATCTTACGAAATATACTTGTCTCTCTGTCTCGGTACTTGCAGAGATTTCAAAAGCCATTTAAAAGAGGGTTGCATTGAAAGGCCTGAATTTGCATTTCAGAGAAGGGATGTAGAACACCAGAGACTTTGGGTTCCATAGGGAGGAAAATAGTGTTTGAACATGTGAAGGAGTTCTGTTTTCAGGGTTTTAACTAAGAGGGGTTGTTTTTGATTTTTTTTCTGATTTATAGATGTAGGAATGAAGGTTTTGAGTGACTTGTTTATTTTAGCAATTTACAAATTTAAATTGCTGTTCAGTTCCAGTTACACAGAAGGCAGGTCTATTGATCAGCATCACCATTTTTTATTTTCCTTACTTTCAAGTTTCATCTTTAATACTCCAAAGACTAAAAAACTGGTGACTTGAAATACTTTATTTACAGTTACACTTCTGTTGTAGCTGCTTATACAAAGTTCTTATATTGAAAAAATCAACTCCAAAAGACAGATGCACTGACATCTGGGTTTTGAGGAGGGAAGAAGTTTATTTTTACTACTGTTTCAAATTTCTTCTAAATTTATTTCTATTTGCGAATTGTTTACAGCTACTTATATTTGTTAAAGAACTCTAGAAGAAAACAGTTAGTGGGAGCCTTTTATAAGGCTATAGTTGATTCTTGCTTGTATTTCCCAGCTGGTGTTAGAGTACATCTGGAATCTATGAAATTCCTTTCTTTGTTCCTCATTTCCTGTTCCATTCAGTGCTACAGTGTGGCGTTCGGAAAGCTGTTTCTGTTAGTATGTTCTCTTAAGATGTGTATTTTAAAGCATTTTGTGAGTTCTTAAAGTTGGTTATATGTTCCTTGTGTTTGATAGTGTAGTTGAATGTTACCATGAAACTTCTCTGACGTTTTGTTTTGATATTTCAATGAAAAAATAGTTCTGTTGATTTTTCTGGCGATCATTCAGCTTTTAGAGTTGTAGGAAGGAGTGAAGTAGGAAGAGAAAAAAAAATCTGGTGGATAGTATAAGAGCTCCCTTTCTTAGTCTCCCTGAGTTTCTCTCTTGCCTGGGAACAATCACCAGCTTGTAATGGAAAATTAGATCTATTTTGCAGGAGACACAGGGTGTGACATCCTACAGTTGCTTTTAGGTTCTGGTTTGAAAAGCTGGTGTCTGCTGCAGAACACAACCTTGTAAAACTGAATTCTGACAGTATGACACCTTGTGAGGGTTGTGTGTGTCTAAAACAGTAACAATCCACCCTTTCCATATCAGCGTTGTTTAAATTAGATTTACTGATTTGGATTGCATTGCTGCAGATCCCTAACAGTCATTCAAAAAGAAGAGGGGATGTAGTGGTCTAGTAGAATTGCTCTTATTCTGACATAAATTGTGCTTTTAAAAATACTTGCATATCTGAGTGGCTGGTCCCAAATTTTTTCAGAACAAATGGAAGATCTTCATAGTCCAGGTGCTGGCTCTGCTGTTGTCATTTGCCAAATGTGAGTGCTGTTTCTGAGAGCTTTGCTCTCTTCATGCTTTCTCTAGTCATGAAAGATCTGTAGTGGTACAATACATATTCAAAATCTTCACAAAACACCTGCTGTTAAGATGAGACTTGCATTGTAAGCATTGTTTCTTCTCTCTATAAATGCACTAGCTGTTTTTCCTTCCACTTTTGAATCTCTCTGGAATCTCTCTGAAATGGCAGCACTTGCTCTTGTGAAGAACTTAATATTGATGAAATATTTATCTTATTTTTAGCTGCCTCTTTTAATGCAATACAGCAGAGAGAAAAAAAGATTGCCAGTGTTTTGGGACCTGTCATCCTAGCTAGATCAGATTTTCAGATCTGCTGACTCCAGTTGCTTTTCTTATTTTGAAATTCTTTTTTTTCAGCTGTCCGTAGCAGAAAACATACAATTGATTTCATGAAAAGGATTTTACTTATAGGGACTTGCACATTATAGTTACTCTATGTATATTAGTGAAACAAGGGAAGTGTTACTTGTTTTCCACAAGGTATGCAAAAATAGTGGCAGAACTGTGAAACTCCAGCAGCTGTCTGAAAAATCAGTCTTTCAGCAGACCATGTGGATGCAGTTAAGATAGCACACCTGTTTTTTTTAGTTCTTGGGTTCTCTGCAGTTACATAAAAGTAACAGTAAGACTCAGCATGGCTGAGATTTGGATAAAATCAAAGTTACTTTGTTCTGTAGATGACTGTTATTATTTTAAGGCTGTATTGATGTCTGTTTAAAGGAGGCAGTGAAAGTCCTAGAAAACTTACCCGTGCTCTGCTGAAGTCAGAAGCTCATGATCCTGGAAGTTTTGTGCCCTGTATTGGTCTATTCTCAGTAACCTAGACCAAGTCTGGTCCTTGAGATCAGTGTTTCACTGCAGTGTTGGGACATTAATCTCATTCACTTCCTGAGATTAGGAATTGCATTTTGCCTCCATAAACATCATAGTTCAAGTTCTGACTTTTGTGTGAAGTATTCCCCAGCAGATAAGTGGAATGGCATCAGCTGTTTCTGCAAACATTTTCTGATCTGTTCTTCTTTGGAAATTTGAAGTCACATTTTGTAATGTAGTGATATTTGAGACCTTGGCTGATATTGCATAATACTAAAATACCAAGTTGTTAAGATATCTGAGGAACCACAGATATGCTCTGTTAGTGTATCTTGCCCAGGAGCTCCAGGTAGTTTTTGCAGAACTTAGGCTTAGATTACTAGTGCTTCAGAGATGATGATGATGATGATGATGAAGAGAGGTTATTCTCAGTGGTCATAAAGCCATGCCAGACTGAAGCCATGAGAACTGTTCATGCCTCTTTCTTCACATACTGAAGTCGGAGGCTGGCTCTATACTCTCTGAGGATAGTGCTAGCAGTGGTATTGGATTCTGAGATTTGGAAGGAACTAGATTTCAAAAAAGTATAAGAGGTGTATTTATTCTCTCCCTTTCCACCCTTGGCTTTTCATTTTTTAGGCCTACTAAGCAAAATCGCTTGAGAAAGAAGGAGGGGGATAAGAAAGCTAATTTTTATTCAGATCTGTACTCCCAACTGTCTGTTTTTGAATGGTGAGCCAGAAGTTTTTGACAGGGAATAAAAAGTGCCTGGAGGAATTTGGGATGCTGCAGTAGAGCAGAATAACTTCAGTGAAAGTGAAGCTCTAACAGGCTGATAATGAATGTGTTTTGACACCTACTTCTGTGACAATGTTCCAGAAAGTTGTGAGTTTGAAATTAAAGAAATACTAACCAAATGACTTAAAGTCAGCTCCAGTACTGAATGTAACCAATCACTGTAGTAGTCAAGTGGGAAATGTTGTATAAATTGTCATTATTAGAGTTTACTTATAACACCTGCAAACTTTTGGAATGCTGATGCTGTGCTTCTGGTAATGGGTATTGTTAATCTAGTGTATTTACTTCATGCTCTTGAATATAGCCTTTACTTTGTTGTGCAGAGTCAATTAATGGAATTGAAAGTTTGTTTTTTTCTCCTAGTCCCATTTGAAAATGTTACTCAGATATACTTTTATAGCTGCAGGGGAAGCAGGGTGTGGGAAGGATGAGCCATAGTTTGACCAGTGTGTGCTAGATATTTTTTTGTTGAATGATAGCTTTCTTTGGAGAACATGAGATTAACAGTAAAACAGGCCAGTATAGGATGAAAGTGATGTCATACAAAGCTTCAAAATATCATTTTGATCCAATGCATTTGCTTTACTTTAATTGGGGTTTAATTATTTTTTTTTAACAGACACTAAAGTAAAATTATTGCAGCAAAACATCCTATTCTCAAGAGTGTGCTTATGTATTTCTTTCAGGAGTGCAGCATTGGGTTGTTCATAGGGAGTAATATGAATTCTGCTGTAAGACTGTAATGAGACCTTTGAGGGAGAAAGGGAAAGAGGTCGAGGCTTTTGTAAATTCAAAGTAACTCAAGAGGATGCTGCTGAAAGTCTGCTGGGTTATTAGTGGTGCCTCTAAAAGCCCAGAATTTATGCCCAGGCTTCATCAGTAGTTGTGGCTTAGTTGTAGACAGTGTAATCATGTTGCTGTTGGTTGGTACTCTTCTGGTAATTCGGATTGGATGGTTCAGCCACAAACCTGCAAGACACTAAGCACTGAGTTTGACTTGGCCCACGTAGTTAATTTTACAGTCTCTTCAGGTGTAATTTTTTCAGTTCCTTGCTTGCCTAATTAACCTTAATGATAAATGAATATTTATAATAATTACTCAAAAGATAGCCTGATTTAGGGAAGTCACTGATAAGTATAGCTGTTGTTATCTCTGTAAGACAGCCTGACTATGTGTTGTACTGTGATGTTGTGGCATCAGATGCACATCTTCATTCATGTTCCTGGCAGCTGGAACCAGGGTCTAAAAGGTTTGTGTTGTCTATTCCAGCATCTGGAGAGCTTCCAGAGACAAACACTTGAAACTGAGGTTTACCATCATGAGAGTTGTTGTTGTTCATTGTAACCTTGATCTTATCCCTTTGTGGGCACAAAAGTCAGTTGTTTCCATTGACTGGAAGAGGGGAAACATAGCCCCCATTTTTTTAAAAAGGCAAAAAGGAAGACCTGTGGAACTTTAGAATGGTCAGTTTTACTTCTGATCCTGGCAAGATCATCAAACAGATTGTTCTGGAGATTATGCTAAAGCATGTGGAAAATAAGGTGATGGGTGATGGCCATCAAGGCTTCACTAAGGGCAAATCATACATGACAAATTTACAGCATTGTTGGATAAGGGAAGAGCAACTTGGTCTTATGCAAATCTTTCGACATTGGTCCATATGGTATTCTTGTCTCTAACTTGGAGAGGCATGAACCTAATGTATGGACTGCTTGATGAATAAAGAATTAGCTGGATGGTTGAACTTGGAGAGTTGCAGTCAAGGGCTTGACATTCACATCACAAACAATTACAAATGACATTCTTTAGGGCTTGGTACTGGCACCAGTCTCATTCAGCATCTTTGTCAGCCGTGTGAGCAGCGAGATCATGTAGCCTCAGCAAATGTACGCCCTTCATCAAGCTGTGTGGTAGAGTCAATATGCTGGAGGAAAGAAATACCCTCCAGAGAGACCTGTACAGGCTTCAGAGGTGTGCCCCTGCAAACCTCGTGGAGTTCATCAGGGCTAAATAGAAGGTTGTGCATGTGGCTCTGAGTCAAGAATGGATTGAGAGCAGCCCTAGGAAGAAGGACTTAGGTTGTTGGTTGATATAGAAGCTCAACGTGAGCCAGAGATATGCACTCACAGCCCAGAAAGCTTGGGCCACATCAAAAAAGCCATGGCCAGCAGGTCAAGGAAGGTGATTCTCCCCTTCTACTCTGCTCTTGTGAAACCCCGTGTGGAATTATTCTGTCTGGCTCTGAGGCCCCCAACATCAGGATGTGGATTTGCTGGTGTGATTCTAGAGGAAGGCCACAAAGGTGATCAGGTGTCTGAAACACCTTGCCTGAGAAGAAAAGCTGAGAAAGTTAGGGTTGTTCAGCCTGGAGAAGTTTCTGGGAGGACCTTTTAGCAGCCTACCAGTACCTGAAGGGGACCTAGAGGAAAGATGGGGAGGGGCTCTCTATCAAGTAGTGTAGGAGTAAGATGAGGGATAATGTTTTTAAACCTGAAGAGGGTCAATTTAGATATGATATTAGACTGTGAATGTGATCCCTTCCATGAGGAGTTTGAAGATTTCTGCCACTACAAGAATATATAGTTGCTTATAAGAGGGAAACACTGTTCTGCATTCAGTCCATGGGATAGGTGGTAGTTGGTGTAATTACCAGTTATTCTGTATTTTGTTTCTGTAGTGAAACACATGACTTCCTGCACAAGTGTTCAGTTCAAAGCCTGCTCTCACAGTGCTGATGGTGTGTCTTCCATTGTGTTCCTTACCACACAGTGGAATTCTTTGACTTATCTGGCAGCCTTTTCTGAGGCTGAGGTGACTTACATGGTGGGGAGGAGGAGAAAATAATATCTGTCTATCATGGTGCCAATTTGAATTTAATTCTAGATTTGACTGGAAGGTAATTTCATAGAAATAGCAGGCATCTGAGATCCAGGTAACACATTGAACACCATTATTCTGTTGTGGCAGTCCTCTTTCTTCCTGCTGACTTCATTCATGAGGTGCCTTCCCCGTTTTGAGATGTACAGAGCAGGTGTCTCACAGGCAACTTGCCCAGCTGTATGTAGAGATGGAATCAACTGGCTTAGGTTAAGCAGCATCCAGGGTGGTGAGAGAGTCCTGCTAGGGGAAGGAGTGACAGGCAGGATTCAGTTTCTCTGCCTAGCCAAGACTTGTTTCCTTCCTTTCAAGATTCTGTTCTTGTCAATCTGCACTCTGAATCAAAATGCCTTCTGCGTCTTTCTGAATGCAGTAGGGCTCTTCCAGTGAAAGTCCTGCCTGGTATATCTGTGCTGGGGAAATGCAGCACCAAAATAAATAGCTTGTATTTTCTGTGGGGATTTCTATTTTGAGGGACTTTATTTTAATTGTTTAAATTCCTATTCTAAAGCCAGGGGCTCCATAATACTTAGTTTTGGCATATGGACATCTCCAGGACAAGACAACTTCTGCTGAATTGATGGTAACTGTTTTGGCTGAAACACTTGAGGGGAGTAAAAAGACCTTAGCAGAAAACAGTTTGGCCCTGGAGCATAGAAACTAAGGAGGAAGTTGTTATTATGAAACTAGGACTAAATTATTGCTTTCCCTTTTCTTCGCCCTCCTGTCCCTTCCCTCCCCAGAAGAGATAGTTCAAGCTCTTTTCAAGCTTATGCCTTTCTGTACTTGACAGTAATAGAATTTTTAGCATTGCACTTTTTTGTGAAGGTCACAGACCTGGTGACGAGCATTGTTTCATGCAAGCATCCAATATACATGGCAACTTGTGTTCTAGTTGCTTGGAGTCTAAACAGTGTAGAGAAGTCTTCTATGCCCTTAAAAATCCCATTTTATGCTGTAGTTGCTTACCTTTCAAAAAAAGCTCCTGGCCACTTATGTTTCAAATATAACTCTTCACTTAGCCTTGACAAATCAAACCCGTTCTGGATAGCAGTAGTTACTTAAATACTCCACTGCTCCTTGTGACCTTAGTGACAGAATTTACAGTGCCCTACTGGTGCTGGGGGGTGCTACAGTAATATCTAAACTGGACTGAATGAACAAAAGATTAATTTAATGTAGCTCTGTTATGAGGCCATCTTATCCCACTTGCCATGTAGCACAAAGTGGGTTACTTGTTGAATAAAGCTAAGCTGGAGTGTGACAGCAAAGCAGGCAGATCAGTGGTCTTGCCGACAAAGCGGGCAGTCCTGTGGTAGCCAAACGAGAAGAGTAGAGCAGGTCTGTGATGTTAACTAGGGTCAAACAAGAGCTCAGAGATCACCAGAGAAGTCTGTTGTGTTGGCGCTAGGACCTAGGTAACACCAGGAAATTAAGCCAACAGTTTAGGGGCAGGATTGATATGTCAAGACACAGACTTGCTACTTAGGCTCTGTCAGGGTCCAAAGCTGAGCTGGAATCCAGCTTCTAAGTGAAGAAAAGTGCCCAGTGAAGCTTCCTCCAGCTCTTTCTCACAACCACTCTATTCCCAGCAGTCTAATTCAAGCTTGCACAGCTGCATCATTTCACAGCTGGCCTTAAGCCAAAGCATTCAGACCTCTGAGG
This sequence comes from Turnix velox, assembly GCA_013400935.1. NCBI lineage: Eukaryota > Metazoa > Chordata > Aves > Charadriiformes > Turnicidae > Turnix > Turnix velox. The sequence continues at coordinate 503,785 of VZTY01029253.1, forward strand.
GGTGGGGGAAAGGTTGTGCTCAGGGTCCTAGCATTGGTGATGTTTTGACAAGATCTTGTCTGGGCTAGGCTTTATCTGGTAAAATCTTCTGATCTTAGGGTATCTGTGGTGGGAATCCTAAAGGGTGAGAAGAGGAAGTGCAGATGCAATAACAGAAAATAGGAGCTGTGTGTTTCATAACACTAACTGTGGCAATAAAATGCATCCTGTGTGCTAGGGGAACCAGTCCCTCCATTGTGATTCTTGAAGTCACTGTTACTTTCTTACATTAGAAGGTGAATATTTCTACAGCTATTTGTGGATAAGAAGTGTGTGGGAGGCACTAGGTATTAGGTAGCTGTTGCTACAGTATGTAACAGTGGTTGCTAATTGGTCTGCTGGGATGGAAAGACAATAAATTATCCCAAAGCCTCTTTTACTTTTTGCAGCTGTGTTTTATCCCTCTATTAATTCATCTATTTTGACTAATATTTTGCTCTCTTTCTGTGACATTTTTTAGAGATTTATTCTTCTTCCCTTTTTCCTGTGGTTTGAAGACCATGTCCAATTTTTTGCAAGTTTCTGGTGCATGTTCTTACTTCTCTCCAGGCTGTGGCAACCCTGCCCTTACATCATGTCAGCACTGTTCTCTTGATTAGCAGAAGAGAACTATTAGTGTAATGTTCCTTTGTTTTTTGTTTCCTCTCCTCTTTCCCCCTTCCCCAGGATTTTTAATACTCCTCTGTGCTAGTTCTGTGGAAGCTGTATTGAACAAATTTTTGCAAGAAGCAGAAGGATTGTGTAAGAAAGACAAAGAAATCAGCTTCTGAGCTCAACCAGTGGCTCTCACTGCAGACTTGGACTTGAGATGAGAAGGTTCTGTTTGCATTCAAGTTTCCTGCTGCTTTAAAAGATGATGGTGTGTCTTCCAACAGCAGTATTTACAATGTGCTGCTTCCACAGAAGGGAGAGTAATGATCAGTGTTTCACAGATAGATGTGTGGTGTCCCAGTCTTCCACTTTAATTCTAACTAATTAAAAGAGCTAGAAGAAATAATCAGTGTTAATCTTTCTCTTCAGAAAGGTGAATGAATACAAAATATTTTTAACTGTAAACTGAATGCTTGTCATAGAAAATTCAGAAAATACTGGAGAATACTATTAGTAGTGACAAGCTTATTCTGCATAACAAATTGCTCAGAGATTTTTATCTTCATTTAAGAAGCACATAAAATCCATAGTGTGTGAGTTTAGTAATTCCTTACTGCAAGATGGCAAGCGTTCCTTTATGTTTAAGGGCATCATGCTTGTGTAAGAGCAGGGAGATGACAGGGAATCATGGTCAAAGGGCTGGAGCAACTGCCCTATGAAGACAGGCTGAAGGAGTTGGGGTTGTTCAGCCTGGAGAAGAGAAGGCTCAGAGGGGACCTCATAGTAACTTATCAGTACCTGAGGGGGTCCTACAGGAAGGCAGGGGAAGGTGTTTTTAACATAATATTGGATGGGAGGACTAGAAACAACAGATGGAAATTGGAGGGGGGTAGGTTTAGACTTGACATAAGAAAGAAATTCTTTACAGTGAGGGTGGTGAAACACTGGAACAGTTTGCCTAGAGAGGTTGTGGATGCCCCCTCTCTGGAGGTGTTCAAGACTAGGCTGGACAAGGCACTGGGCAGCCCTGGTCTAGTGGGAGGTGTCCCTGCCTATGGCAGGGGGGTTGGAACTTGATGATCTTTGAGGTCCCTTCCAACCCGAACTATTCTGTGATTCTAAGTTAAGCAGAGATACGAGGAGACAGCAGTTGCAGGGTGGGTGGGAGGAAAGGTTTTCACAACTGTCATGTAAATAGAGTGGTGGATGGTCTCCCTAAATGAAGAAGAGGAGAGCTCATGAGAAGTGTGCAGTAAGTTACTGAACTCTCCTTTATAGCGTGACTTTACTGCTTGAATGGGGTTTTGTGTAGTGATTTTATGTGAGCTCTTCCACTTTGGTGCAGTGTTGATTCTGATGCTGTCTAGGTTAGATAAAGGCTCCGCTTTGAGCTGAAGAGTGCAGTAAGGAAGTGGAGAGAATTTGAAAGGATATGCTTATCTGGTTAAGTGTCTTTTTCCTCCTTGCTGGATAGACTATAGAGTTGTACTATCTATTCAGTTGTCATCTTCCATTGAGTACGAGCTCTTGGAAGTTTGCACCTCTTAATGACAAGTGAGAGAATCTAATTTTAAATAACCCATATGACACAGGTGATTGCCTTAAAACATTTTTACTGGGGTCTGTCAGGAGAGCAAGGGGATGAGGAAGAAAGCTTTGTTAAATGGGCATCTTTGTTCCTGAAAGTAGATTGTAACTGGTTAAAGCTGAATGATGTAATTGGATTCTTTGACAGATTTGTTTTAGGTGCTTATTTAGCAGTTAGCAGCTGTACATGTAACCCATCTTTTACCTTATAAATGTAAGTTTGAATGACAGCATTTATTACCTCTGATTCCTGAAGAAAACAAGGCAAGGTCTGTGTTTAAGATGAGAAATACAGCTTCTAATCTCCAAGGCAAATTTTGGATACTTGTGTTTACATCTACTTTGCCTTTATAAAAGGGAGCAAACTAATAGAAGAGGCACCATTTAAACAGGTTTGGGTGTGGATCTGGTAATCGGGAATGGCAGTTTCAACACTACTTACTTGAATTGTATGGTCCACAAGGGAATATCAATCTGTGAGGTGGTTTTTTTCCCCTCCACAGTGTGGACACGGGTCATCTTTGGTTATCCAATGCCAGCAGGAGTTACGCAATGTAGTCAGAACAGCAAACCGTGCTGGGCAGAGGATATCCCATTAACTTGAGAATGAAGCTTGTAGATGCTAAATGCCAAAGCAAAAGTTAATTTAGTACCCAGTTTCCATAAATAGAGGCAGTTGATTCATACAGTCACAGCTAGCAAGCTCATGGACACATCTGAGACTTCACTGTTTCACTTGAGATTGCAAATATGCTGAATATTGTAGCAGTCAGGTTGCAAAATACAGTTTTCTACCCTTAGAATGGAGGTCATAAAAACAAAATTGTCCCCTTCAGTATTTGAGTTTTTAATATCCCAGAAAATTTCACTATTCTAAACACTCGAGAAAAACTTACTATCTAGTTGGATTCACATCATACGATACTGGATTATTGCTTGTAGAAGAAAAAGCTCTCTATTCTGTAACTCAGATATTCTGCTGTTTTTTGATACAACGTTGAGTACTGTCAGAAGTGAAATTAATCTTCTTAAAATGTCAGCTAAATGCAGTTTCAAAGTTAAAAGTTGTGTAGGGTTTTCACATGTATCTATATAATACATGGGTATGCAATATAAAATATATATAATTATTGCAATATACAGGGAATTATGTTACATGTGTAGTATATATTATTATATACTGTATTTATTTGCTCTGTATTATTATGTAGAACAGTATTTTAGTGTGCATATATACTTTACTGACCACAAGCTCTGCTGATTTGAAGCCCATTGAGTACAAATTACTAAAATTAAACATTTATGGCCCCTGTAATTCTTCTGCTACATTTGGATTATGCTGTCAGTGATATGATTGTGGTTATCCTGAAATGAATTTAAGACCATCTCTGTTTCTAAACATGCTGTTCATCTGGCACAACTTACGTGTGTGGTTTATGTTTTTGTTGAGATTTTGGAGGGATAGGAATGACTAGATGCACACACATACAATCTGAATTTTATTTTGTACCAATTTTGCTGTCACTGGAAAGCTGTTGTGCTACTGCTCTGGTTTTTTAATTTGTGGTTGTATAGAAAAGTTAATAGAATAGGTGATGGAGGCTCGTATCTAGCATGTTAATGGAATAAGAGAAAATATTTCTCTGTCATCTTCAGTGGGGTCTGGAAAGAAGTTCAGATAAGTGGAGACCACTTTGTGAGGGTTTGAATAAATTATTCTGCCTGGAAAAAGATGCCTATTTTAAGCTCTTCAACATATACCAAACCAAGTAGTCACTTTAGGAAAGAATGTGCTCAGAAAAACAGTGAAATGTGGAATTTTCTTCACTGCTTTAAATGTGAGTCTAATAGACATTAGTAGATTCTGAAACCTGGGCTTATAGTTCAGGGGTTTGTTGCATCCTGCATTTCAACCCTAAGCATATATAAAAAAAAAAAGATTGTCTCTTCACTCACCTTTGTGTTTCCTTTAAGTAGGTGGTCTAAAGCATAACTTTAATTTTTATCCAAGATTTTTTTCTTTAGAAGGAACAACCAATTGAGTATTCATTGCTGGCTGCCCAAAAATGCTGCTATTTTGGAAGGAATTTTTGGAAATATTTAAACAGTTTTTCAACATGTGGTACCTCAATGATACATGTTCTCCCTTAACCTATGTTTAAAATGCTATACTTACATATTTATAATTTCTTATATTCTATTCAGCCAGACTGACACAAAATCCCTTCATTATATTCACAGGGATAATTAGTACAACTTCAAATACTTCTCTTGCTGTTTTCCATTCCTGTGAATCTTGATTGAAGCTGCTAACAAATATTAAAAAGAACACACCCCTGTTCTCCACACCTGTAATTGCACTATCTTTACAGAGTCAGGCTTTATATTTATTAGAGAGAGAAGATAAATTGTGTTCTCAGTGGGTTTTTGTAGGGAATCTACAGCAGCTGCTTTGTAATCTAGGGTTCTATATGACCTGTGATTTTTCTGTGCAATTTGATGTCTTCTTTGTTCTGCCCTTGTTTTTAATATGTTAATTATGCTATCAAGTTGTTATATATTCTACTAGCAAAATAACATTTGGCATAATTTTTTTTTTACTACCCCATTTAGAGATGCATGAGTGGAAGAAATCCTGTACAAGTGTCATGTTTTAGAGTTAATTTTTTAAAATTATCTAGCTCTTGTTATGTTGCCATCTGTTTTCCACTAGCTTGAAGAGGAAACAGCTGTTGTGAATAATCTCAAGACAGTATTTTTAATAAAGTTTAAAAGGTTTGCTTACCTTCAGCCTCTGTGTGTATCAGAGTGAATAAATGTGCCATTTGGGAAGGGAAATGAAGTTTATGGTAGGAACTGTAATGAGTTTGTTTGGTAATGTGGTGGTTCTGGTATGTTTCATCCATAGCTGGATTTGAATATAGCTCAAGAGATGTGTGTTAATGGGGCATGCTTCGTTTCCTGTAACCGTGGATTGTCTTGTAGAGGGGTTGTCATCTGCTGCTTCTGCTCTCTTGAGTGCTGTGGTTGGCAGGAGGCTGGGGAGTTGGCTGAACCTGATGATGTAATGTGAAATGGCCCCACTAAGCCACACTTCAGTTTCTGATTAAGTGGAGGCAATAACTGGCTATGTTTGACTTCAGGGAAAAGCACTGGAGATGGAGAAACAAGGGCATAAGCTCTTCAGTTGACATTATGCATCTGTATGAAATTTGGTGCAATGCGTGCAAAGAAACTTACAGGAAATGTTAAGTTTGGGGAAAAATCTGAATTATCAGATGTAAAATAAATGTTACTGACAGTGGACATAGTATTGATGCACTTGGATGTGGCCAGTGGGTGATTACTTTGTGGGGTTTTTGTTTGCATGTTAGACTTACTTTAGTAAGAAGCAAGGGACCTCTTGAAAGAAAAGTACAGTATACGCTTCAATCACAGTGGTGAATTAAGGGAAGAATAAATGAAAGTAGACAAATTGGCTGTCAGAGAATGCCTTGGTAAACAAAGTTTAATTCAGTTTATTTGAGCTCAAGAGCTGCCGAATGGACATGATTTAGTATTGTCTTGCATAGATTGGCTTTCTTCAGTGCTTTGTATCTAAATGCAACTTTTGCAAGTTCTGGAAACCTTTGCTGGAAGAACGGTTGTTTTGAATTAAGAGGGCTCGGCATCAAGGTGAGTGGACGAGACTAACCAGCAGAGAGTATTATGTGGTGCTCAAGGACCGTAGTTGGAGAAAGAATGATTGCTGATTGAATTGGATCTTCTTGTCAGTGGAGTGTCTTCTTTTTGTCAGAGACTTTGTTGCCTTTGGGGGAGTGACAATGGTGTTGCAGAACAACATTGTTAAGAGTGGCCTTGGAAACTGTACCTGTAGCCCAAGTAACTGTGAGACTGCAGCCTCCGATCTCTACTAAGCATGCAATGGGACGATGGGCAGCAGGCAACTCATCTGAATTATAGTGGCTTTAAGTGACTGGGAAACAACAGTGTAACTGCTTTAGAAAATCCCCTTTTAACATTTGTATGTTTTGGAGCAGAACGAGTGGATTGAAATTCCAGAAAATGAGACATTAACTCACAATTCAGTTAATATTAAAAATTAGTTACAGTATTTGCCTTTGTGCTTTCCTACCAGCATTATTAAATAGTGTTTGTTAATTTTCCCTGGAAGAGTATCCACTCTGTGCAAAGAGGATGCTACTACAGAAAGCTGTTCTGCTACATCAGACTTTCAAAGGAGAGAAGCTCTTGATTAGCATCTAAAAAACACTCAAGAGATAAATAAGTAACAGTGACCTAGAATATTATCATCTAAGTAGATATTTCTTTTTAAGCGTTATATTTTTTCTTATCTTTGTAGGTGATGTATTCTGTTGAATAGCAAACTGGGTTGTTTTCCCACTTGTGAGTGCATCTGCCCCTTCAGTTTTTAGTTTACAATAGGAGTACTTCAATTTCAGAGCAAGTTAGAGCTGGAGATAAGAAAACAAGTAGTTTCTTTTGCAGAAGCCCCCACTAGTCAAGTATTTCAAAAGATGTGACAAAATCAGATGCTTTCCCATGGTGGAGACTAACATCTGTACTCACAAATGGTTCATCTTCTGGGAAGATTGTGTCTTCCTTCAGATCTCATATATCTATAGCTGACAGCAAAGTGATGGTTATGGCTTGATTATTTGGGATGTGACAGTGCTGGGGTATGCAGAGGTGAGCTTACAGCCTTGGGGTCCTGTCTGTGTTACACTGTGTTTCTTTTCTGTGTGCCCACCTTCTCTCCACTCTGCTCCTCTGCCTCTTTATTTTGTTGCAGTATAATTCAGTCAGCTTCCTATAAAGGATGTCTTTCCTGTCATGAAATGTTTTTTGCCAGGTTGCATTGCAGCTGTTACAGTAACTTTTTTATCCCACGACAAAGCCTTTGGGATTTTTTTGCCCTTCTTTTTCTGTGTGATGGTACTGCTGCTAATGTTAAGGTATTTCCTGTAATAGTTACTGGGAGCTATTTGTCTGCCTTACCTTTTTTGTTTTTGTAAAGGAGACCAGATGCTTTGTCTCCTGCTCTGTGTTGATATATCTTGGTTTGTGTTTGATTTCCCCCCACCTTGTGGTGTTACATAGGTAGGCAAGGGGCTTCACAAACCTAGTGGAGGTTAATCTTTACTTGCTGTGCAAGAAAGCTGCCCCTCTACTCGGCAC
>VZTY01029254.1:0-72500 GCA_013400935.1 Turnix velox
ATGTCCTTTTTGTGTTGAGGGCTTGTTTGTTCTGCAGACTACGCATGCAAAATTTCAACAGAAATGTTTTGAGGAAGCTCAGTATGGGAAGATGTTCCACATAGGATTGCTAGCAGAACAAATCATGCCAAGTACAGTTATTATACATAATCCATAATTATCTTGAATGGTGATTGAAAGGGAGTGCCCTGAAGTTACAAACAGCAAGCTATAAACACTGTATTTTAAGAGGTACCAGTAACACCACCACGAACTAGTAGAATGATGTTCGGGCAATTTATTCCATCACTAGAACCACTCAATGTGTTTATAGAATGATAATACAAATAATTTTACAGTGTCATAAACTGCAGAGTTTCTAGTTGTGTGTTTTTTAAATTACAAAACCAAAAAATATAGAAAGATGGTTAATGGTGAATCAGAATTCCTCCCATTTTCATCAGATCTTAAAGGTATAAAAACTACTCCCTTTCTCCGACTTACACCAGGTAACACCTCTTTCTGGAATTGCTTCTGAAATTAATTTTCTTTCTTGTACTCTCCAACACATGAGATTTTGCATGAGATTTTGCACATCTCATGAAGGAGGAAGGGGGAAGATTGTCACAAAGACAGCAGTTAACACAGAAACATTTGTACATAGCGGTAGCCATATTTCCTGGAGAACCATAGAATTGTCTAGGTTGGAAGGAAACTTTCAGATCATTGAGTCAAATCATCAACCCAGCTCTAACAAGAACCATCACTAAACCACATCTCTAAACACTATTTCTACCCTTTTCTTAAATACCTCCAGGCATTATGTCTTAATTACTTCCCTAGGCAGCCAGTTCTGATGCTTGATAACCCTTTCAGTGTAAAAATATTTCCTAATACCCAGTCTAAACAGCAGAACATATTCCTGAGAAAATGCTTCTTTAACAAGGAAAAAAATACAGGTAGCAGCAAAATCTCTCCCAGCACTAGGGACTGACGGCTTGGTTTGTACTGCACTAAATTACATAAGAAGCAGCTTTTAAGAGTCAATTTATGGGGGCATACAGGAAAACATGTTATTGCCCACTTTTAAGCTACTGGGCAGTACCAATTCGTGTGCAGCACAAGTGAGTTTTCACACTTGTGTCCGCCATAAATAAGAATTTTTCATGATTTGGGAGAATAAACCATACATAACAAAATAGGAAAATGTCTATTAATTTCATCTTTAATAACTATGAAAATGTTTTCAGATTGCTAACTACCAGCCATATAGTTAGCCATGTTCTTAACAATAACCATTCCTTGTAAATTTGACCACTCCCAAAAATAGCTTTGGATGCACTTGGGATTAAGGAATGGTAAAAGAAACAAATATGTTTGGTTTTGATTCTGTGTTAACATTGAAGAGTAAATAAGACATATGGAGTCACTTTAACATCCTTTGCAAAAAATAGTTTTTACCTAAAATGGTCACATGAATTAATTATGATGCCAATGATTATTTTTAGACCAAATTATACCAACAAATGAAGGTTTATTTGTAAATATAAAAGATCTTCACAACACATTTTTATCAGAAGCACTGTAAGAACAGGAAATCACAAGTCTCTTTTGATGCTAAAAGCTATATTAAGACCATAGTCTTGGTAGTCATCTTGAGGTTGGCAGTAAAATTTTATTTACTATGAAAATACAATCTACTTAAGATTATTTTAGTTTAAAATATATACTGTCATTCTAGATTTATAAACATCAACTAACTAAACAATATAAATATAGATATATTTATTATAACATACTTGTGCTCCTCAAGAAAGAGGAATAGGTAAGACAGCAATGATTGTATGTGATAGGGAAAAAGAAGTGTGAGGACAGGGAGATGATAAAGTGTGATAATAGAAGACATTAGTTACATTCATCTGTCCACTGTATGAAGCTGTCTTATTTTTATTTCCTGAACACCAGATACTCATGGTTTTGGGTAAAGAGTTCTGGATTCTGATTTGGGGGAAAAAAAATAATCAATAAAAGAGCATCAGTGCAGTGGGGGAGAGGCTGCATAAGCAAAGTTTGTGGTCAAAGTCCAAACTGAACAGCAAGTGGGATACAGTAACTAATGAAGGAAATCAGGAACCTGAGAATAATTTTGCAGAACTTTATGTATGAACAGAAATTTACATTGATATAAAAATGACTGCATGTCTCAGTAACATTAAGAACAGTGGTAGCCCCTGAATAACTTTACATGTAATTTAGGATTAAATATATCACGTAAAAGCTATTCTTCAAAGTACTCAATCCAAAATGAGGGAATAACAGTATTATCAATGCTGTTGCATCATTGGCTTAAAGATACTTGAGCAGACCCTCAAAGCCCCAAGTCCAGTAATTCAGTGTTAGCATGAGAATCACACATTCACTGTATTAAAAGGTAATCTTCAATTCCTCTTAGAGAGGTCACAGAAAAAAAATGAAAAATAGGAATAAATAAATAGAAGTAAGGAAAAAAAGCAACACAAAAAAAGTTTGAGTTACCAGTGTTTATGGAATTATGGATGGATTTCCATCTTGTAAGGAATTAAAATTAGTCATTAAAATAAATTTAAAAAATCCTGCATTACCCTTTTACCAAACAGAAAGTATTTACTATGCTATTAATTAAAAAAACAGAAAGCAAAGAACTTCACATAATTAGTATATTATTGCATAAAGTGCAAAACTCTCTTAGCGCAATTTCGTTGTGGACCACAGACACCATACACCACTAGATCTGTGTGTGTGCATATATGTATGTGTTCTTCTAAGAAACAATCATGCTTTTTAATAAGATACATTCTCTTAAGCACTCAGTGCAGTGACATCAGCATCTGGCAGGGAAGACGGAGAGCAAGAGAGGGTGCTGAAGTTCTTTCGAATGCTGCCACCAAAGTGATTCTCCAAATGCAGAGAGACAGGATTTCTCAGTCAGTGCAGACAGCATACACATCTCCTAGCAAGGGCCACATCATTGCCCTCAGCTTCTACAAGTTTCTGGATGATAGGAACTACATCTGAAGTCATGTCTCTTAGTGCAAAATACTGACCAACCATCACACTAACCATCACATTGCAGGTTTCTATTCTGAGTTTACCATGTGAAACATTGGCTAAAACATAGATGAAAAGAAAATGTTTTATCAAGTAAAAGAAGCATAATAATTTCAGCCATTGTTCCATATGCCATACATTTATTAGAATAATTGGTTCTGTAGCTATATCTAAATTTTATTTTGGATTATTTTTATTTTTTAGACTTAAATGCTACAGCAAATTTTATTCAGATTAACAAAAATATTATCAAGTACTTTATATGAATTTTTTTTAAATGAGTGCTGAATAATATTCTGAGGAGTTTGCACTGACAGATCTCTTTAAACTTCTGTCTTCATTTGTTGAGAAGTCTGCTAGCACAAGGCACTGGCCACCCTCAACTCCTGCTGCTGATCACAACAGAAGCCTATGTGCTTCCTGAAGGCCTTCTTTGGACTATTACACAAATGCCTTATTGTCCTTAGCAATTTCTTATTAGCACAAACTATATGCAACTTTTTTTGCCTAATTCTGCCACTCTGATTTATACAAAAAAGTGTTTTTCCATGGCACAGTGGTGGTTGCCACTTGGAGTCCTCATCAGCCTAATGTTCCATACAGTTGTATAACCTAGTTATTTTGTATACATGCATATTAAATTTCACTGGTTACAAAGAGCATATTAATGTTAACATTTTAATCGTAAATACACTGTTTCATCATTTTATGCATAAGTTTGCCTTAACAGCCTTTTTTTGCTATGAATAAGCACATATTGTTATCTCAGCATTTAAAGTAGTCCCTAGTTATCATTGGTATAGCTAGAGGATAGTGCAGAGCTGATGCAATCATACTAAGACAAGTAAAAGTTATTAAATTCACTGAAATAAAGACAGAGAAAACACTTACTTTGCACCTTCTTATAACTTAGGTGCAAATCCTGGAGTGTATTATAAACTAGTCTTTACAAGCTATTGAACAGGTATTGTAAGTCGGAAGAAAACAGGAATTCCCTAGGGATGCTGTCCAAAAAAAGAAAAGTAGCCCCTGTGGAGTCACTCCCCCTAAGTCATGCTGTCACTGCTGCTGGAAATATGCAATGAATCCTTCTGCAGTTGGAATTTCAGATGCCATAATCCCTTAGAGAATGTTGTCTAATTATTTTATTATGCATAATAAATGTAAAATATTTATTTTACTTTACATAATTATATTAAAAATGTATGCTATTTATTCTCAGTCTTGTAAGACATCCTTCACAAGTCATAATATGCTTTATGGAAAGGTGCACTTACTGAATTAATGCCATTTTGCTGGCTTCATTGTGTTTTTTTTACAGCTTCCAAACCCTCTTATCTATGACTGTGGAACATAAGCAAATCCTGGCATCCCCCTTTTCCCCTCACTGCCATGGGTACTCTAGGCAAAATTACCCATACTGTGAAATCCTAGAGAAATTGAGGGTCTTTCTGCTTGCTCACAGCACAAAGATGGCACAAAGTACTTTATAGTTGTCCCACACTGTCATGGTCAAAGCTGCAGCAATACTCTTTCCGTGTCACAAAAGTATGAACTACGACAAATTTGACTACATCAGAAAAGCAGGGTTCTGTCTTTTGTCCCCTCCTACTTCCCTCTCCAATGCAAATCAAAGCAATCCTGATCCATTTCATACCAAAGCATCCCAGTCACACAATACCCCATGAAAAAGAATGGCTACATGGAAAGTCAATAACAATGGAAATCAAATTTAAAGCCTAATATATGACTGGAATGACAGACCTAACTCTTTACTTTAGACACTTAGACAAAACCAGTCCAGTGGTAGGTCAGCATCTTTCATGGACATCACCAAATTGAGAGCTTAGCACTTCTGAAATCAGGTAAAATTCAGGTGTCAAATTATGTTGCAGGTTTAGAAAGCCTGGCGACAGACTATGCAACCAATAGATTTAGAAATCAGGAGAAGTTTGCAGGCATTGTTCACTTTCAGGACACTATATGGCTCTTCAACACTTTGTGCGCCCATTACCAAACACAGACATTATTGCTGTCAGTGCAAATCTAGGATCATGTCACCTGAAAAGTTTAGCCTCGTAACACAGCTTTTTTTAAATGACTAAGAAATATTTTAAAAGCACTGCAAATGTAATGGTGATGTAGGGCCCTATGAGACCAATTCTGTATTATAAAATTAAGTTGAACATTTATTAGGAGTGAATGAGTATTTTTGTATGACAAGGCACACTGACTTAAGAATGAAGAGACATGTATGATTTGAAAAAGTAAATGCAATGGAAAATTGTGCATGTTTTTATTTAAATATGGAACATTTAAATTGAAAGCAGAACTGTGAAAAAAAATTTAATGAGAAAATGTTTAAATTTATGAATATATATTTTCCTTCCTTCAAAAGGAATTATTTCTTTATAAACTAGACTGAAAATATAATTTAAAGTTATACTATATACTTGAAGTCACACAGTGCTGTATAGAAAAGTAGATTTTCATGTCTTTGTTGTCAATATATAAAAGATTTAGACAAAAATAAAACCTAAGGGATCACAGTATAAAAAGTAGAAACTGAGCTAAAATTTTAGGAAGAATATTTTGGGGCAACTGTAAGCAGAGAATATAAAAACTTGTTGAAATAAAATTAGCAAATTCTTCCATTTTCTTTCAGAGAGTATGCATACTATTGAGAATATATAATTCTAAGTTTGCTAATTATTCCCTTCAGAAAACCACATTCATTCACTTGTTTTTGTAGTCAGGAAAAGATATAGAGAATAAAATCACTTTTCCATTACATGCAGCCAAAATCACCCTTTCTGAACCAACCAACCAAACAAACCCCCCCCCCCCAACCAACTGTTCTAGGTGCCTGTCCAGTCACAAGGTTTTTATAACAGCTTGAACATTCAGATTAGTTTCTTTTAACACCCTTTTTTACACTCAGGGTTAGCTGGTCTTTAACTGGCTAGACTGGTAAAAGTTTTTGCAGGATGACTGTTCACTATTTTCTCCCAAGGAACTGAAAACCCTGAATCAGGAATCTTACAGAACCCTCTTAGCACTGCTGAATAGAACAGGTATAATTATTGTGTCTTTAAATACAAAGTACTTTCTAAAAAAGAGATATAAAGTCACCTATCAGGAAAAGGAGACCTTATGGTAGCACTAACAAGACTCCATTTCCACACACAAAATGAATAATATTCACCTCACTGAAACTATGAGGGTCATTAAAAGAGTCTGCAGTTGCCAAGCAACACTAAACAGCAACATAAGAAATAGTCTGGATGAACTCACAGTGCATGGGCTGAGCTGAAAGCACCACAAAGAGAAATCCACCACTAGACACAGGGGCAGATTTTATCACCAGGTCAGCAAATTTTAAAAGCTTAGTCTTATACTTACTGAAGGTGACACTCACAAAAGAGCATACCATCTGCTAACACCTTTCCATGAAAGGAGATAGCACCGGGGAAGTTGTCAAGGAAGCAACATGTGATTCCCTTAAGATTATAGTTTAAAACAAAACTTGCTAACAAGGCTAGCTAGTATGCAGGACTGTGGAAGCACTACGCAGCACTACTGGGCTCATAAATACAATAGCCCCTTTCCTGGCTCCTCTGCAGCTACACAGAGTGCCTCGCTGCCTCTAGGAACTTCAGCAGCAGCAGTGCTCCAGTCCCTGCATCCCTGCAGATGCTTTTCAGCTGAGCTCAGAACAAATTTCTCACAGAATCAAAGCATCCTCTGTAGAGATCAGCTTCCAAAGATTAGGTCCAAATTGGCCTGTGAGAAGTGGAAACTAATGTCCTATTACCATGAAAGCTTTATTTTTTTAAATAATATAGAGGCAGGGGATGCTCGGAGATTTCTTGTTAATTCTGATTATTTATTTATTGTTTCTTTCCTGCGGTATAATAAAATTGTACAGAAACTTCTCTTTTCTTGGAATTTCTACCCCACACAGAAAACTATCCATCCAAATAAAAATCATATTTAATCAAGCAGAGCACTGAAGTTACACATGTTTTCATGCTGAGCAAGGAAACTACATCCATTCACAGGGTGTAACAAACTCCAAACTGATTCATATCTACAAAAAGCTTCCAGTCTCTAGGGTCTTCAGGCAAGGCACTCAAACCCTCTGTAACCCACCTCTCATTTCCCAGGTCTGGAATAAGACAGTTTCAATTGTGATGGTTCAGCAAAGAGAATTGCAGCCCAGACTAAGCCTCCTCCAACATAAGGAAAGAGAGTGCTTCTTTCACCTTTATTGCAGCACATGATGTCACAGTATTACTTGTATTTGCTCTCTTTACTCAAAACAGACCTTTTAACTCAACCACCCCCACAAACACTAAACCTCCTCTCTTTCCTAAATGACAGAAACACTGCCATTAAAAAAAAGAAAAAGAGAAAAATATAAAAGTCAGAGAACTCTTAAAACAGCAGCAGAGGAATCAGAAGGTGTGCCCTGTCTGCACTATGGGCATAAAACTTGGTTCTCTGCAGTTCTCTGGGAGAAATTTAATGGGTGCTCAATGCAGAAGAGTTCACAGACACGTGCTCCACATGCACTAAACCATGCAACACTGGTTCAACTGTTAAAAGTTTTTGAACAGAAACCACACAATCACTGCAGAAGCTTTCTGTACAGGAGCTTTCTTAAAAGCAGCTCATAAATAGCATGAAACCAGGTATTACGAGAGTGGTTAGCTTTTGTTATTTTAGGAAATTACATTAAAAGTTCCACTAAAAGCACATTACAGTTGTGTGCTCACCATTGAAAGAAAATAAAAAATGCTGTAGTGTTCTAATCAAATGTTTAATTTTCTCATCCTGCAAGCATGCATCATGGCACATGCATTTAATTACATAATCTTGCCATTTATCAAATATAATACCGATTTTTTTTTAAAAAGCTTTTTGGATATCAACTCTGGCAAATTGCTCATGAATAAATTCTATCAATTTCTTTATGGCACACTTCATCACAAAGTATTAAAAAGCATTCAAGATTGTACAAGTGTGTTTAAGAAGAATAAAAAAATGATTTAAGAAGCAACAGGAGAACATGTAATAAACAATGTCAGGAATGAATAAAAGTACAAAAGTCACATTGTACCAACACCACAAGTGACCTTAACTGTCTATTAATGTAATTTCTGACAACTTAATATACTGTCCTGACAGAATGGGAATATGGGAGACTTTCCATGTAATCACCCAGAAACTTGGCTGATGAGAAGGAAAACTGGAGCACAAAACCAAAACTTTGCAGCACTATAACTTGCTTCTGTTACTTCCAGTTCTAATAAGTGTCTGGTGAGTATTTAGGCTGCTAAGCCTTTTTGGGGACCTCTTTCTTGGTGAAATGGTTGCAACTCAATCGAGAAAAGTTTCAACACTGCAGCTGATTTGAAAAGGCAATGCAGATAAGCAGCCTCACCGTGGAGAATTCCAACAGACACTAGAGCAGCTGTGAAACAAACGCTCAACATTAGCAATGCAGAGTTACCACTGAAAGGCTTCCCATCATTTGTTTTTCTTTATAAAGTAACACCTAAACACTGAAGATGAAGTTTTTAAATTTAGCTCCTAATTTAATATGCAATTACTGCTGCCCTGATGGTGTTTTAATGGCAATATATTTTTATTGGTGACTTCAAATGAACCTCATCTGATCACCTTAACCCTTCTCTCATCATGCTTTAGTTAATGACTCATTACCTGTAGTCACACCAGGGACATCTGTAAGGCTTTTCTCCAGTATGGACACGCTTATGTCGTGTCAGATGTGATTGTGTTGTGGAAGCAAAGTTGCACTCATCACATTTGAATGGCTTCTCTCCTAGAAGGTGACAAGAGAAGATACATATTATCAGTTTTCAGCAACAGAAAATTAATTCTAAATTGCTGGTGGATCCCTTGAAATGGATTTTAGCCCTCATATATGTAATAACCACAAATACAAAATAAATTTCCAAATACAGTGAATTAACTGCAAAATACTGATCTCACTATGATATATAGACATCAGCGGCTGCCTGATTTCCCAAGAAATGTTACATAGCAGCATAAAGGAGGACAAAAAGATGCACTAAAAAAGCAGGGTAACCATATTACCGGGCTTCATTTCATGAAAATACCATCATGGTATTTCATGGTTTTTACAGGCATTCCTCTCACCCTACGCCTTCTATTGAAGTTGGGACACCCCACAGCCCTGACAGCAATGGTGTTGGAGACAGAAAGTGAGAAATCACTCTGAAGCTTCTACTCAGTGCCTCCTTAGAAAGCAACATAGGTGGAAGGAAAGTGTCTTTGTCTTCTTGTCTCTGGTCCTAGATTTTGCATCTTATCCATTAAATAAGACATATAAACTAGAGAATTTGAACCAGAACTCAGTGCTCCCTTTCCTTTCACTGGCATACTAACATTCTGCCCTTGTGAGTCTTTTCTGAACAGTAGAACAATTTCAGGACTTCAAAGATTGTTTAAAAAAAAAAACAAACAAAACTCCAAAAAGCCCCAATAACAACAAAAATATTTACAGAAGACTAAAATTCAATCTCTGCTTAACATGTACCTGTACTGAAAATTTCTAAAGGACTCTTAATTGAATAAAGATAAAATTCTCTAGCTTATAAATTATTATGTGAAAAGAGTGCTTTTCTTTCTAATGGAGAGTTCCACCCCTCAGAAGATACTAAGACAAAACCAGATGGTAGATACACATACTGTGATGCCTAGCTAAGACATCTGCATCCCATTTTTTCAACTGGTTGCTCCAGAAATAATCTGTGTGGCTTATAGGATATATTTAATTACTCCTCAGGGTGAAAAAGGTTTTTTTCACCAGTGAAAGAAGGCAGATGCTACTTAGGTGATCTTGACTGAGCTGTGCAGGACTTCAACCCTAGCTTAAGAAGTCTGAATAAAATTTCTAGGTATGGACAATGGCATTGTAGACTACTGAAAAGGCAATTTTGAAATTGTACCCATAGTCTCTTAGCAGTTTTCATGCAGACAGAAGACACACCACCCACAGAAGACACCAGGTATGAAGCTTGCAAGAGTTGGGGTGATGGTTGGACTTGATGATCTGAAAGGTCCCTTCCAACCTAGATGACTATGACTATGACACATCACTAGCAAAAGGTCCTCCCAAGCAGCCACGCCTTCAAGTCAGATTTTCCAAGCCTGCTTAAAGTACAAAACAAGCAAGACTTGCAAAGAAATTTTGCCAGAATTCTGAAAGAAATCTGCATTTTTCAGTTTCCCTCCTAAGGGGAAGTCCTAAGGCCTGAAAAGCCTGCAGGCAAGGACAATGGTGCAACTTCTGAAAGCTCCATAAAGAGTTGGAATAATTGCTTTCAGCAGCTGTTAGAGAGAATACCAGCTAATATTTTTCATTTATTGTTTCATGGGACAAAGAAAGGTGAGGGGGCAGGGCACAATGTGGAAGTTTCTATGCTGGACAAATTGAGACTGCTAGAAAGTATGTCTTTCCTGCCCCAAATGAGGTTTTCATGTCAGACACTGACTCTCTGCTCTGGAGAAGCTGATTCTCCCAGCAGCTTGAATGGTACTGGCTGCTGCTTCAATTAAACTCTCTGGGAGGCCATAGACTCCCTAGCAACATAACCTGTTCTTGAACTGAAGATTTCCTGTGCCTGATTTATTTTATCTTCTAGTATTAAAGAAGATAGCAACATTTTCAAGCCTAAGTAATAAAGCCACAGGTATTTTAGATAACATACATGCTTATTTTAACTGCTTCAATTTAAAATGCATTAGAACCCTGACAATCTTCCCCCTTGTAAAAAAAGTAGATTAGAACTGAAAGGCGATGTTTAGTTTGCCATTCAGTGGAGGATGGATCAGGTAAAGGTCTGTTGCAGTGCTGGGGCAGGGCCAGTGGGGCTGACAGACAAGCAAAGGCCCATGGAAGCCAGGAGGGCTTGCAAATTCCACTGTGACCAAAAGAAAAATGATAATCCTTGCTTACTGCTCTAGGAAGTTTCTCCTTAGGAAATCCTTGTGGCTAACTGCTCCTGTCAAGTGGACTATGTGTAAATCTCACCTGGCAGAAAATACATCACAGCAGCACCACACAACAAAAGGCAACTAAACTGGAAGGAAAAAAGACAGCCTAGCATGGCCTGTAATTCTTAGCAGCTGCTCATAGGATAGAGTATTTATTTTTGTGGAAAATTACACAGGTCTACAAGTATAAATGAAAAAAAATCTAAAAGAAAACCATGTATTTCTTTTTGTTTGGGGGTGTTGAAGTGTATATTACCTGCAGTGGCATTGTTTTTAATTCTTTGTTTATTTATTCAAGTTTTCCACAAATCAAATAATTTAAGTATTTTGTATTTAAGCATCATTGGACTTGAATGCTCTTTTATCAACCTTTGTCTCACAATTTCTCTTTCCCTCTTCCTGCCCTTAGACATTTCAGGCAATAAAATTAGTTTTATTTATAGATGGCTCCTCATTAAGTATTTTAAGACCATTCTCCCTCACCTCCAGTCAGGATCCAAATAACACAAAATTAAAATAAAACAAACCACAAGATTTACAGTATTTTTAAGCAACATTACATAATAACTATAAAATAGCATATCACGCATAAGCAAAAAGTCTACCTATTTATATATTAATAAAAGTAAAAAAACTTATTCCAATTCCCCTCACACCTTACTGTTACACAATTATTTGTTCATGCTTCACCATCTCTAACTTTATCAATAATAAATCGTATGAAAAAGAAATATAGATGTCACAAAATAGGTGCCTCAGTGGTCAACAAGACTCTGCAGAGGCAACAAAAGGAAGGACATAGGCTCCGAGATCGAGGACTTATGCCTTTTGGGGATTTTACTTTGTTTGTCACACAAGCACTCTGAAAAAGCTGTATCTCCTAAGCACAGGTTTACAGAAGAAGAAATAATTGTGCCTTTTTTACTATTACGCAAGCAACCTCTGAAGTGCATCAGCTGACACAGAAAATTTTAGCTGCAACAATCAAAGTTTGGGAGAGTAACTGATAAAAGGCTCAGATGGCAGGGAGCAACAGTCTGGACAAAAGCAGTTATTAAGCCTGTTACTCACCAGTCAGCCTTGTCAACTCAACTAATTCTGCTCTTCTTAAACTATCACAGCTAAGGTTTCTTTTTCCTCTCCAAATTCTGCACTAACTTCTTTTACCATCTATCTTACCTTTCTTTATTATTTCTTTTTGCTTGTTTGTTTTCTCGTAAATTACCTTTTTCTTTTCTTCCTCCTTTTTTCTCTGTTTTTTTCCCCACCTCTTTTGAGTTCTCTATCTTTGATGAACTTTTTAGGATACTAAGCATACCTTACTGCAATCATAAATTTCTCTGTGAAATTATGTACATAACGCACTTTTTAAAGGAAAAAGGAAATGACACTAATAAAATCTATAAATCTGGGTGACAGATGTTGATTTGTGGATGGTAAAGAGAAATTTTTATTTATAATCTTAACTGTCCAGACAATTTCTACCTATAGATTTTATATAGCATTTATATGAATTTATATTATATTTATAAAAATGATGCCTTCAATTTGCAAATCTTGATCATCTAATCAGAACCTTAGTATGATAGAAGCAATCTCACTCCAGTTGTCTCAACAGGAAACTATTGCTTTTGGTTCTATTTGTCTTTCTGAGCAGCACATAAAGATCCCTTTCAGTTTCATTTGATCTGAGGAATGAGCAGACCACAAAACACAGCCATCAGCTTACACACTACAGGATTTTTTCTTATTATTTCCAACTACTTCTAGTGTTTGTTAAAACTGTTCCCTGGAGAGGCACTTACAGTCCTTACTAATGATGCCTGAAGTACATTGGAAGTAAATTTCATTTGCTTTGTGTCTGGTCAACTTTTTTGCATATGAGACATAAAAATTAGTACACTCTTGATTTCTTGCTTTCTTATGAGAAACCCTGTAGATAATACAGGGTTGCTCTTCCCTAGTGGAAAATGACATTTGTAGGCTTAGAAACAGGAGAAAAACTGTTCCACTAGATAATTTCTCATAAGAGACAATGGCCAAGTTTTTTGTGTCATTTCTGGAGGAAGGTTTGTTATAATCAAGTCCTACACTTTTTTGCAAATGCATGCATAAACAGAAAAGGAAAAACATTATAGGCCTTCTTCAAATTTCACCTCTCCTCTTACTGAAAAGAGCAGTAAGTCTTCTTAAGTGTGCTATATTTTTTGTGGTATTCAACATTATAATTCTTTTAAGCTGTGGTGAAGTTGAAAGGAAGAGGCTACATTATAGATTAAATTCAATGCCGAGTAATGTAACTACACATTAAAGTCAAAGAGCAGTTCACATGAGAAATAGAAGCACAAAGTGAGGCACTCATCTGGATAAAAACAAATATATTATTAAATTTTCTTTCTTTATTACATTGACCTATAAATGTCTTGAGAAGTGCAAGATTGAAATGAGTGAGCAGAAGCAATCATACAAACAGGGCATGATATAAGCTACCATCTTCAAAAATTCATGAAAATATTTGAACAAAGACAGTCTGCACAAGCAGTTCCACAGGTTCAGAGGGACTGTCAGAGAGCCACTGTGCACACTAAGCGTACACTCTGCTTCTGTAATCTAGTCCTATGATCCCCTGGAAGATTCCACCTCATGTAACACACAAGAAGTAAATGTAGATTGCCATTCTGTGGAAGATGGGGATGCGGTGTTCACAGTTTGTAGGAGTACTAACCAAGATTTTAAAAGGAATTTCATTGAAGAGAACACTGGCTGGGACTTATCAGAAGTGCTGGACTGAGCCAGCTACTGCAGCATGAAATGGAAGTTTACTACAAACACGTGGAAGAAGGGAAAACTAGAGTGATACCAAAAGACTTTCAAACAAAGGAAGACAATAGAACAGTAATAACAAGAAGATAAAAGAAAGACGTTTTAAAATGAAGAATGAAGTGCTTTCATATTTCATTTCCAGTCATGAATAATTACTCTTACTTGGTTTTTCTCTCTGTGCAATTTCCTAGTTGATTATGGTTAAGGCAAAACATTTCAATTATGTGGTACTATATTTTTCTTTTGTCTGTATGTGCATGATTTTGGTGGCCAATTCCGAGGTTATTTACTAATTTCTACTATAAAATTCAGATAATCTCTTAAATTCTTTGTGGAGTTCAACTAATTCAAACATAGCCAACACTAACATTTGCAACATTCTTTATCTCCTTCTCTTCAGGCAGATTTTTTCACAGTGTCAAAACATGAATAAAAAAAATTGTTTTCGAATTACTCAAAAGATAATTTTATTTTCTTCCAGTCATGTCAAGGCACCAGAACTATGGCATATATATTCGTGCAGCACTGCAAGCCATCCCTTTTTTTCCACATACCATCAGCTAATACAGCAAGTGGCCTAAGCTTTTTATGACAGTTTCTGCTCACAGTCAAGGCAATTTTTAAAGCATTTATCTAAGACAGATTCTCTGCAGCGTGATAAAATTCTGGTCAAATTCTGGATCACTCTTGAAGTTGCCGTAGTTTCAAACACTGTGAAAGACTTGCAGAATTTCATAGACTGATTCTTTCTTGTAGAATAGGACTAGAAGAAGATGCATTCAGATCATAAAATAATGCGAGAACATTTTAACAGGACAAAACCAGCTATTTGCTTTCAAACTGTGGGCTTATCACAGGACCAGATCAGTCATTACTAGACCTAACATATTTAACATAGAATAAAAGGTGTCAATTGGTGAAAGATCAGGGATGTCTTGATAGGACAAATTATTTTGTTCTGCCTAAGAGTTGAGAAAGCTTATACCAAAGATCTGTATGGAGATGCCTCATGTTTGCAAATAAATTAAGTAAAAACATTTTTCAAGTCTTAAAACTAATGGTTTATACTTTCAGTTATAAACATTCCTGTGTTACTTTTAATTTGAAGCCCCAAAAAATAACTTCCAGAGATAACACCCTGATCACCAAACAAGTCCCTGCAGTTTTTTCCATGAAGGACTGAAGGCCATATCCTCACAATCTCATTCACACCAATTTATACTTTATTCTTGTAATATTTCCAAAGAAAACGCATCTTTCCCAAGGTAGAAGTATTTCACTAGGAACATAAAAGTAATCATATCTAAAAAGAGAGGAACAGAGCAAGAACAACCACAATCAAGAGCATCGAAAGTCTAAGTGACAGATCCTATAGCACGCCCCGTCTTGTGTCAAGTATCTATCAGCAGCTGAACATTTCTCTGGGGTGTAAGGACACCTCAGGCCTTGAGGCTGGGACAAGAGGAGGCTTGTTAAGCTGGTAAAGACTCCTCAACTACATGTGAGGATTTGCTCATTTGCCCTTGAATCAAGGGTCTCTGACAGGTGATAGAAGTAAATCTTGGATTGGAAGATGTTCTGTGTCAGCTCCCTAGACAGCTTGTATTACAGTAGGGAATTATTTAAGCCACTTGGACTATTTTTGATACCTATCCTTTTCAAATCTGATTGTAATTTGCTTTGCCATTCTGCTCTGGGAAAATTGTGCCAACTGGGGACACAGAAGAAAAAAATACAGGTACAAACAGAAGTGCATGCAGCTAAGGACCTAGATAAAGTTGTGAACTGGATGAAAATACATGGGAATCCATGTAAGTGCAACAAAGCAGGCAAAGGTGGATTGTGTCATTTTCCTTGAAACAAATAGAAGCTACAGATAATTTTTCTACTAAAGAATCATCTCTGATTGTTTGTGCTACAGAGGCAGATAAATGCCAAAAAGATAGATCCCTCAGCCTCTGAGATACTGTCCTGTATAGTATAAAGTTAATAGCAAAGTAATAACGAGTCTCCAGACCTGACATAAAATATAAAGTCATGCCTGCAAGATGCAAGCTGCATGATCTATAACCTGTGAATCCCTGTGATCTTAGCACAAAAGTCTCTGCCATACTGGCAAAAGAAGGGCAAAATGCCATTGATAACCTAGACAGCTTTTCACCAGGAAAATACCATATTTTCATCTTAATTCTGCACATAAGCCAAGAAATATTTTTTCTATTGACTTCTTGTCCGATGATATTAAAAATACAAGTATAAAACCAACTACAGTCTTGCATTTCTGAGAAACAAGATCTGCACTCACATGTTAGATAAAGACATGAAGAGTAATGACAAAAACATGCATTTCTTCCACTTTTCCTTTGTGAAAAGATTGTTTACCATTTGTGTGGCCTCACTGATATTATAAGTCCTAGACATAGTGTGCCATGTAGAAGGCCAAAAGCCAGTTCCCATCCTATGGATAGCACTGATTCATATGCATTCTTAGCAAAAACTGGGTAAGCTTCAGCCAAAATTAAAATTTTTCAAAGCTCCAGAAAATGGAAACCATTTGTCTCGACTGAGCCATACAACTTCCATTCCAGTAGTTCCAGTAGCTCCGGTTGTCATTAAGACAATGTAACACTAAGTGAACTTATATTTACTAAATGCCTTTTCTTGGGCACTTTAAAAATACAAACTTCATGCAGTGAATGGGAACGAACTGTGGCTATATTCTCACACAAATTTACATTCCATGCTATCAGAAGAAAAATTCTAGAAATATGATTAATAGACTTGCAAGCAAAATTTGGCTCAGTGTAATTTTTTTTTTTTTTTTTTTTTTTGAGTTTATCACTTTAAAGGTATTATTGCCTGACTGGCACTGAAAATCCCACCTTTTTGAAAGCACTGAAAACAGGGTGAAAAGAATGGTTTCATGCTCTCAAGAAAGAGGTTAGCTGCTCTCTAGGAAATTATGCACTTAGATAGTGTACCTCCTGAATCAAAATTAGTTTATTCAGGGACATAATAAAATCTCCCACTGAGATTTCTTTGCAAAATCCATGGAAAATTCATGATGTAACAACTAGAGCTACTCGTTTGTTAGTAATTTCTCTCCACTCTAGTTTAGACAATGGTCACTTAATTCACACAGCAATTCCTGATGGTATTAGATTATCCTCATGCTGGCCAGTAAAATAAAAACTACAGTGGCTTAAGCAGAAACACTTGTGAGTCTGTTTGAACAAAATCAATTCAAATAACCAAACTCAAGGAACTACTACGAAGCACAATTAAGGTAAAATGTATTAATAAATGTTTAATACTTAGCATTTTTTTCTGATCTTCTGAAACTAAGAACCAATACAATTTTATCTTATATTAAAGTTTTATAACTAGGTGGTTTTACTAATGCCATGAGAAAAATCTTGCTTTACATTCTAACCACGTGGTAACTCTTGAAGTTGCACCTATTAATTACAAACTATCTTAAAATTACAAAAGGGCAACTGAAACAACACTAGCTTACAACTATGCCTCAGTCCAAAATAATGGATTAATCTATACATAGTCTCTAATTTTCACACAGGGACATTCAAGCACACTCTTGCATAATCTTCACAGTAGGTAATTTATTTGGGCCTTGGAAAAAAATAGAGTGGACTTAGCATTCACATAAGGAAGAACGCATGTCTTTAGAATTCTACATCCTTTAGAAAAAAACACCAAAAATACCCCCCCACTCTTCCCCTCTTAGCAATTATTCAAACTCCCAGCCAGCAGATTTGCTGCAAATCTTGGGCACTCTGATTTTATAAAAATGAGCAAAAGCAAAGAAAACAATGAGCCCATGTATTATTTGTGCTGCAAGGTTCTATTTGGCTTGTGGTGCTCCCCAGTGTAGAGGGGCTCCCTTGCTGGAGAAAATACAGCAAAAGAGGAAAGGCAGCTTTACTGACCTGTGTGCTGCCGCCGATGCTTGGTGAGGGCATGACGTGTCCCGCCGGCAAAGCCACAAAGGTCACAGAGGAATGACTTCTCGCCTGTTGCAACAATAAACAGATGAGGGACTGTGGAGGTCACAGATCATTAAAACATATCTATCAAGGCTTTCAGGGTTACTAATTCCTCCAATCAAATGTTTCCATGTAAATATGTCAAATGGGAATGAAATTACCACTGCGGTTTATTGACTGTGATAAAATCTGAAAAGCACCACTGAACATAATTACATACTTGTCAGACCCATAAAAATTAGCTTTATTATCAATGGAATGGTTTTGTACAACTTCATTTCTGTTAGATGTCTTCCAGATGGGGCTGCTTTATGCACTTGAACAGTTTTTATGCATATCCTGATTTTTTACAATTCCCATACATCTGGCCTTTCTGTGTTGAGTAAAGATTGCCTGGAAAAAAAGTTAATATACTGTATATATGATCCTGCTTAAATAAAATGTATTGAATTTACTAACAAATTAAGGGCACTGAGATATTTTCAACAGACTAGATCACAGTCATCTTTAGTTACCTTCTATTTATTAATAAGTATTAAATTATATTCTTGAATATACAGAAGAGCCCAGGCAACAATAAAAGCCACGTTATTCAGCACCAGTGGCAATTCTGTACTGTTCATGTTTGTGAAGTTTTAATGACATAAAGAGAACAGGTCTGGGGATTGTTACTGAAAGTACAGAAGAACTTGTAATGTTCATCTTGAAATGATAAGTCTTCATTCCAAACCCCTGGATCAATCTGAGAGAATCTGGCAAACTCAGTAGTCATTACAAGTATGTAACATTCTCTTTTCAATACATATTTTTAAAATAGAAGCTAAGATTTTGGCTTGTTACCTAAAAATACCGTCTATCATTCACAGCAATATCTTTATTCAGTATATACTAACCTCATCTCAGCCCATGAAGGCCATATGGAAGACCATTACAAATTAATAACTCAGACCTCAGATATAGATTCAACAACCTCAGATACAGCCAAAATTTTAATTTTATATATTTTTAAAAAAGAATGGCAGTCATTTGGAGCCAAACTCTCTCCTTTCATATTAACACAGTAAGCAGGAAGCTAGTGGGGCAATCATGCTGAATTTACTGAAACTAACGGTCTCCTTCAAATTCTTCTCCGTGGGGAAGGAAATTTACTTTCTACAAAAGACAGGGTTAAGAGGTTGAGTCAAATTACCAAGTCCTCCTGTGAAGATAGAGGGATGGAAACCTCCACATTGCTTATTCCCACACAACCAGACACACTAATACATGGACTTTCTTGAAAAGCACTGTGCCACAGCTAACTTCAGATGCAACTAATACAAGCAAGAAGCCATCTCATGAGCAGGAGCTCCTGGGAGAGCACCAGAGACCAACTGTCCTCTCTCACCACTGCCTCCACAGCGCCCCTGAGGGAGCCCCAGATC
Organism: Turnix velox; assembly: GCA_013400935.1. Lineage (NCBI taxonomy): Eukaryota > Metazoa > Chordata > Aves > Charadriiformes > Turnicidae > Turnix > Turnix velox. The sequence goes on from VZTY01029254.1 coordinate 19,361, forward strand.
CCCACTCCAGTTGCTGTGTCCAAGGGAACTCTGCCAGTAAAATGGGATCATAAAAATGCTGATTAACCTCCATCAAGTAGCTAGGCTATGAAATGTGATTGGCACATGCTAATAATCTTCCATTTCAGTCATAAGAATCAGCCTGAAATTTTACAGGACTTTGTGCTTTTTTTCAAATTTAGTCAACTAAATGAGAGTATCTAAGGACAGTATCTAAGCTATAAATAATTTCAGCATCACCTTTTAGGAGTCACTTCAAGCCATCAGTGCTAATAAATGAATTTTAAAAGAACAAAACAGAAAAAAGCATAATGGAAGTGCAGCCTAACTGCCACATGAAGAATGCATATATGCTAAATGATGTAACAAAGTCTGAATTTTACAGAAAAATGTTTAGCAATCATAATATTGCTGAGATTATATATCATTGCTGCACAGAGATTTCTGCATAATCTCTTAGCTTTTTTGCATTTGTTTGCTTCTTTTTTAATAAAAATCTTCAGCACGTAGCACTTTAATTGATCAAAATATCAAAGAAAAGGAATAGGAGGACTACACATAATACTTAATTATAATTAAATATTAACTAATTAATTTTTAACTATAAATCTTCCTAACTAGCAGTAACACCTAACACTCTAGCATAAAATTCACACTTTAATGTTAAATGCTGTTCCACAGCTACCAAAAAATTGCTCATCACCTACAAGTTGTCATAAATTAACTCATGTGTTTATATCTAGGAGCAAACCTCACTATGGCCCACAGCTTCATACGCTAATGAGGACACAGAGTACCCAGAGCATCTTTACAAGCTTGCGGATTTACTGAGTAATTTATATTTGGGCCTTTAGAATCACTTTTTGAGCCACAGGGAAATGATTCAAAACCAATCAACAGCTTTATAAAGGGAAACTGGCCCATCCTGTAAAATGATTTGACAGTTAAATATTCCACCCTCTTCTAGGTTGGATATGGAGCTCTCATGCAGGCAGGGCCTTGAGGGACTCAATGAGGCTTTGGGTGTGAAAGTATGAGACTAGAGGAGATATGGGTCCTTTTTTAAGGCCAGAAAAGGTGGTGATGCAGTTGATTTTTTGCAATGATCACTTTTAGGCATTTTAATGAATTAATTACCTTATATGTGTATGTATTGTGGTATATGCACAAACACATATATCTGCATACAGAGAAAACTTCATCATTTGTGACTTCATGTTCAACTGCCTGGTATTTCTTAGCCCTGAAGCTTGATGTGGGTTGAATCTCTCATATCTAGACATAATATTTCATTTGATGTTATGGGCATGTACTGATACATAGATGTATTTTACATTCTTCTAGATATGCTTAACAATTTTATCATTCCAACCTCAGAATTTGCGACTTTTTAACTTTTAGGAAAATGTAAAGGCAATATTTCACTTGCTGTACAGGGGGCTGATCTAACTTGCCATGTTTATATGATAGCAGAAATGCAATAGAAAATGGTCCTTTTCTTAACAACTTGAATTAGTTTCAAGTGTGCCATTTTGCATTCAAATGTGGAAAGACACGGAAACCAATCCTTTATTTTCTATTAGAAAACAGCCACTGTCCCCTATCTCTCATTATGGTGCAGACTACAAGACCTAACAACAAAAATCCATATTATTGATCTAGCCAAGTCTCCACAATTATTCTTTAGAAGGAAACGCCGACGATAAATTACATCTGCACTGGCTTTTCATCTGCTGTTCGATATAAGTGATCTCTCAGGGCAGGCTGGAGACCTTAAATCGTCAACACCCTTGTCAAAGAAGCTAAGGAGGCCTGGGCTTCCCACAAACAGCTTTGGAGGAACTTTTAACCTACAGTTTCAAGCTACAGCACAGATTTTCAGAAAACAGGGGAGAATCTATCTGTTCAGGAATAATAAATATTTTTATTTCTAGTGAAAACACTGTATTTGATCCCTGAGAAAATGGCCAGGCTGTAAGCACTGAATGATTTTCCAAGTCTCTTTTTCACTTTCCCAACCACACTCATGGCTAAGTTCCTAGAAGAGTTCAGATAATGTAATGTCAACCTTATACCGCTTTTCTTTATGTACTATAATTACATGAAGCCTAATAGAATTTCAAAATCTGCATTCCATACATTTATTTCTCCTGAAACCAATGTCACATATTGGTTCTATGAAAAATTATATTTACTGTTATTAGCACTGAATGGTATTTTTAAGGACTTTGGCGTATTTCACAGGCACTTATTTTCTAGACACTGTGCTTGTCACAGCTTAAATTTTATTTAACTTCAAACCTAGAATTAACAATGCCTGTTCCCTTGCTAAAGGTTCTGTATAACTTCAATCAATTAAATTTAAGCGTATGTTTTACAAAAATGCTCACTTGACCCATCTGAAATACATCATCAAATCTGAATTTTTTTAGTAATTATGGTTCTCTGAAGAAGAAGAAAATCAAGCCTGTATTTCAAAGGGTATTTTACTTGAGCATACAGTGCCACACACACACACAAAGGCTAAAAGGAGACAAAAGGATTCCTATTAAAAATAACAAGTGCTGAAGAGCTTATGACTTCTGCTATTTCTTTTGTGCCTGTACTTAAGTTAACTGGGCTTCTTTACATAAAACCTGATCTTTTTAGTCACCAGCAGCTCTATCCATCGCTGGATTGAGAATTGATTATCATGGACACTGCTAAGAGGATGTGTACTTTTACACACTTTTTATCTTGCTAAAGAAAGGAGTTGTGCATGCATGATGACCCCAGAAGCTTGATTAAACCAAGCTAAGATGTCAAATTTCAGGCCATGGGTTTCTCTCCGCCCACTCCAGCTTTTGCAGGGCAAGAACTGGATGCAGAAACAGGCACCTCACAAAAGTGAAATGGTTCTACTAATTGGCAGGGGAGCTCTTGCTCCCTTTTCTGCCTTCGCCACCTGGACCTGAGCCCAAGGGAGAAACGTGTTTCAAACCTGTGTGAGTCCTAATGTGGTCCTTCATGGCGGAGCTTGTGAGGAAGGAGTAATGGCAGGTGGGCCAGGTGCACTTGAAGGGCTTCTCCCCCGTGTGCAGCTTCATATGGTTGTTCAGCGCCCACTTCTCCGTGAAGCTCCTGTCACACAGGTGACATGTAAATTTCCTGGGAAGGCAAGAGAGGTGGGGAATTAAAAGTGTGCACGTGCACAAAGCAAGTGAAAGAGCGTGTTTTTTAACCCGAAGCGTGGTAAAATGCATAGACTTTCGTGAAGAGAATTGCAGACCGGGTCTGTCATGTCTGTATAACCAGGCATTGATTTTTCTGTCGAGGCCTGGCACTTCAGCCATTTATTCTCTGCTTTGCGGTTGGGCCCAACGGGTTTGAAAAATTCTGTTACAGTCCAGTCACCCCTGAGGCAAATGTGAGAATAGATTTCACCTGTGCAGGCCCACACCACTTATCCAGGGCACGGGCTGTCAGAGCAAAGGCTAAATGAAAAGCTATCCATACTAAACTACTCAGACAATCCCGCCGCTCGGTGCCATGCTGTTGCTGCCGCCACCACCGCCTCCTCCTCACTGCCTTGAAATACTACTTGTAAATAACACCCTTGCAATAATAAGCAAAGTCTGCTTCAAAACGAAAACATGGTTTTTAAAAGCGGGGGATTCTGCAGAAATTGAAGTAGGTGGGTTTTTTTCCTGGTAATGTGTTCTCCTCCCCAGCATTGCCACAGGAAACATAAAAGATCCCACTCGTGGCCAAGGGAGGGAAAGAAAAGGCAATTCGTTTTACAGAGTGGAGCCATTGCGCTTCTTTGCTCTGCCAGATAACTTCATAACAGCCTGCAAAGCCAGCCCAAATATAAAGGAAACCTCGTTTCATGTCTATGTTTTCATGTTGTGATTTTCCTTAAAGCAGACACCACAACTCAGATGTTTGTGTTTTACAGCTAGAATATCTGCCACGGCTTTGTCCTCCTTCCTCCTTTTGCTATGTCAGCATAGGGCTGCACCTTCACATTACGCCTCACTCTCTCAAATGCAATGTGAATTTTTATGCTTAGGAAAATTAAAAAAAAAAACAAAACAGAGAGAACCAAGCTGCAAATAATCTTTTATTATTGTATTGCATGACATTTTAAGTGTTCCTTTATATTTTGCAGGAATAAAATTAGCCTCCTTGGCTAAAAAAAAAAAAAGAAACTTATATAAACAAATTTATAAAAACCTAGAATTACAGAACCAGAGGAGTTACCAAACAAGGCATTAAATAAATAGGACTATGTATACAGCAACATCTCAGTAGAGACAAAGTAAAGGCCCAGGTAAACTTTAATACTGGGGTAACTAGTTTAACATTACCATACATGTGAGTTCTCTTATTTAGAAAGCCAGGAAGCATGCTACAGGGTTATTGCTATGGCCCTGTTAATTCAACAGCCACAGCAAAAAAAAAAGGCAGCAAAATACGTACACCAATATCACTACCATTATTTAAGTATTCAGTATTACATTGTAAACATCCTCTTATGTGGGAAAAACTGATACAGACAGAAGTGCTGCAAGAAGAGCCTGTGCTTTGCAGAGGATGTGGTTGGAGGTCAAGAGGTGATGACAGAGAGAGATGACCAGGATGTCAGTAGGTCAGGTTTCTAAGGAGAGTATGAATTTCACCTCTTTTACTTACCTGCACCATGGAGAACACATCATTTGGCCTCCATTCAACTAGAACTAGCTAGGCTATTCATATTTAAAAACATTTAGGTACAAATTTGGGGGATTTCAGAACATTCATTGGTATTTTTGTATGAATTGGTAGTCCGATCTGCTGATGGTCACACCATTTTCAACAATTGTTCTAGCCTAAGAAATGCCCTTATTTTCACATGTCTAGACTGCTTTTCCCCGTTTGCACTGTGAGGTCCATCTTTTATTCTAGGCTTATCAAAGATGCATTATTTCTGGCAAGTTACAAACAAAACAATGAAATCAGGTTTAGATGTTTTAATATATTAATAATATAATTTGCACTCACTAGGTTTTCTTTTTTCCCCAACCTGCTGTACAAATATAGCAATTTTTCTCTTTGTATAACATAGCTAACTGGAGATTTCTTAAAAGGATATACTGAAAAATGAATTATCTGTGTTAAGCAACCTATTTAAACAAATGCTAATTTTTCCCCAAAAATTATTTTCACAAAAAGAGAGTGAAAGATAAAGAAGAGTTGTGTAGAGTTCTACTATGTCCCAAAGGCAAATATATATATATATACACGCTGAATTGAAAACAGACTTTCAAATTACTATATCACTTGATCACTGCTTAGTGGCACTAGCGAATGACAAATATAGCTAAATACTTCCAAATGCACAGTAAAAAAATATCATGTCCGTATATCTCCCTGACAGGTCTTCATGCATTTCACATTTCAAAAGCATGACAGGGATCTTATTTCTAAGATAAATTCCCCTATCTACTTATTTCCTCGTGTATTTATTGTGGATCTAACCTTCTACTACAAGAAATAAATAAGCAGGTTAAGTAGATGCTATCTTTTAACAAATAGTTTCTCCAGACTGTATTACAACTTTATGAATGACAAAATAAATCGCTCATTTTTAAATCCACCAAGACATACATTTAACAGTATTTCACCTATTGAACCTCAATGTGTACTCTATTATTCACACACAATAAAAATGTTAAAATAACACTGAGAGTCTGTCTTTGAAGTGACAAAAGCCAGAAAAATCAGAATTAAAGCTGCAACTCCATCTCTAAGTAACCTCTGTATGTGCTTTTGGTAGCAGTCCAAATAGGGTTTCTGACCTTTCTTAAGCTTCCTTTGTATTCTTTTTTTTTCAATTATTTTTTTTTTTGTCTCCTTAAATGGGAAAGGATAGTAAGGAGGCTACTCTGATGATAGTGATTTCTTTCTGTTTCATGTTCAGAGACAGTAGAACTGCTCAGGGGCTTCAATTAATGTGTTTTTTGTAAATAAACAGTTACTAAATTGTTAATTTCTGTTTCTCAGTGTTGTTAGATTTGGGGTATTTTAACAGGTTTCAATTGCTCACTTCCCATATTTGCATGTGAATTTCATGCAAGAATCACTGATCAAAATTTCTGACTGTACATTCCTATTTCAGCCCAGAGCAGTCTCAGGGGGGACCTCATAGTGATTTATCAATACTGGAAGGGGTCCTACAGAAAGGCAGGGGTAGGACTTTTTAATAGGATATGTTATGGCAGGACTAGGAGTAATGGATGCAAATTGGAAGAGGGGAGGATTTAGGCTGTATAGAAAAAAGAAATTCCTTACAGTGAGGATGGTGAGACACTGGAACAGGTTGCCCAGAGACGTTGTGAGTGCCCCATCATCACTGGAGGTGTTTAAGCCCAGGCTGGATGAAGCATTGAGCAACCTGGTCTAGAGGGAGGTGTCTCTGCCCATGACAGGGGTGTTGGAACTAGATGATCTTTAAGGTCCCTTCCAACCTAAACCATTCTATGATTCTATGATTTCTGAATACAAGTTGAATGGTCTGATTCAAGCACAGGGTATAAAGAGCATAACTAACAACTTCCAGATTTTTTTTGCCCACACCTGTAAAGGGCTTTTTAATCCTTTTCTCAAAGAAAATGTTACAGTATCACCAGTTACCACAAACTGGTTGGTGGCAGCAGAAGCTGAGAGTGGTTTACTAGTAATCTACATAAATGTATCCTCTCAGAGTTTAATGAGGAATATAGGGATTATTTTTTCACAGGGTTCTTGGTTCATTTAACACATGGGATGGCCCTCTACAAGCATCATTTTGGTGAAGATATTCACCCTTCAGAACACCTCTCCCACTAAGTTCTGTGATCAAATTTTTTTTCTCTTTCTGGAGAGTAAATCCACACACTTGAGCTCCAATTTAATTGTTAAATCCAATATTTCCCTAAAGAACAAGTAAAAATGACAAAAAAGAAATAAACTCCATTTTTTTCAAAAAATACTCCTTCACATAATCCATCAATGGGGCCAGGACAAATTTCTGCCACTATCCATGAAATGAAAACAGCAATCCTCTACAGGAACCAAAAGAGCAATTGAGAACTGCAATAGAACTTAATAAAATATGCCAATGGTACAAAAAAATCTAATATATGCCACATTAGACTCACATTTCTCGATGAAAGCAAATTCTGTAACTAATCAGCTCTTCTGTCCTCTCTGTGACCTCTCTCCTTTCACTTACCTCTTCCTGATGCTACATGAAGAGATCTTCTTCTCAAAGTCCTACATCTTAGCGCCCATTTTGCCATCTTCCTTGCTGCTACTTAAAACCTCCTACATGAAAACACAGCTTCCTCTCCTTGCTATAACCCATTTGTCATTCACATTGACAAATTTGTAGTCAACAGGGCTATCTCAAAGACTAAAAACTAAATTTCTCTCAAAAATACACTGTATGTATAAAATCAGTACATATAAAATCTATGTGCAAATTTTTCATGAGCCAGTTTATTTTACAAGTATGATTACACAAGAACTGAGAAGAGTTGATGTTTCCCAATTTCTGCATTGGAAACCATGTAGATCTTGGGCCCTGAAATTTGATGAGAATTTTCCAGACCAAACTAATTCAAAATTAAGGAAGGTGATGGCAGGAAAACATATCACAGTTATTACTCAGCACTGAATCCATACAGTTTTTAATGGAAATATTACTACACAAAGTCTATATAGAAGATATCAATGATATAATTGTACTGGTTCCATCATATCTCCCTAATAAGCATCTACCAGAAATGCATGCTTCCTAACTGGCAAGTATAGGAAGGAAATATTCTTACCCTCAATATGCTTGCAAGCATTTCAGGAGATTGGTGTGGCAGTAGTATGAAATGCTGTGCAACAAATCTAAATGCAGCACTCAACTGTGTACCATTTCTGCAGTTTACCAAAACTGGATTATGACCTTTAAGAGTAACCTCAAATCCACAAGCAAATACATTTGACTAAGTTCTTAAAATCTGCAGCATTCATCTGGTTTTCTTCCCGACCACCCATCAAAATACGTGTGTAAATTTTGAAGTGAAACTTCACTACTACTCTGTACCTGTTGCTAGGCATTTAAAAGTAGATAAATAAAAGAGTAGCAGCATTTCCTAACAAGGAGAGTTTGGAACATGCAGTTTTCCTCCATAAAGGGCACTTATATGGAAGAAATTTATACTGATGGCTCAAAAACAAATGCAAAAACAAGTGAAAAATTGAGCACTATGTAAGGTGACATATCACATTTGTGTAAAAAGCAAATCAACAAAACAATATGGCACATTCAACCCACTTGTTTGAATGGGCATGAAAACTTGACCACAACCTGATCTAGTGGGTGTGAGGTCAGAAGTCACTTTTTGAGGTCCCTTCCAATCCAAATCATTCTAAGATTCTATTTGATGACATTCTGAGATGTGTCCCAAAGATGGCACTGAGGGGTTTTGGTATTATTGGCAGCCACATTTCTTCAACACTGAGGGGAAAAAACTTATTCATAAGGCTGTTCCTATGCATCAGCAATAGGTTACGTGCATCCATTCCTGGTGTTTTCTTCAGCTTTGAAATATCACCAAATTTACCTTCTCTAACAGATTGGGCTGAACACGTTTGTGTCACATAAGTGACAGAATTGGACCACTCTGCCCAGTGCTGCAGCACAGTAGAGGGAAATGGAGGCCTGTAGCTACAGGTTGGTTCAATAATCTCACTAGGAACATACAAGCCAGAAGTGCAAATATCTTACTCTTCAGTCTCTCTTCTGACTCTGCAGTATATTTTGAGGTGAAAGGGAGTAAAAATTTAGTCTTGTTGCTTTATCAAGCATTTATGCCTCTAAAAAATATTCAGTTGAGGTGGCAGTTACTATTTTCACACTATTGCTGTTCAGAATACAAGCATGCTTTAGATTTGTGTTTTTGAAATTAAAAACATTTTAAAGAATAATAAAGTATAAAAGAAGCAGGAATAGGGTTTATTTCATGTGAGGAAAACAGAGTTATGAGCCAGCTGAATGACATGATGCAATCACCAAAGTCTCATGATTCCCATTGTACTCATTAAGGCATAATGGAAAGTTTTAAATTTATCATCTTCCCCAGTGTTATACCATTCTGTCAATTTTGTAACATTAATCATGCTGCAGAGCATTTTTGTAACATGCAATCACATGTCACAGCCTACTATTTAATATGCATAAAGTTATGTTTCATCAACACTATGAGTTTATACAAAAACAAATAGTATAAAAAAATCTGAACATTTGTATAAATAGCAGTGATTCAAAAGCTTTTATACCAATAAAACTTACAGCATCATTCAAATACTTCTTTACCTAGAGGATTCTAGAATAGCACTGAAACAGAAACCGTGGATTAACATAATCTTCATGATTGTAAACTCTGCTATGATTGTAGGTTCTGCTACAATCTTCATGATTGTAGGTTCTGCTATGAAATGTCTGCCCATTTTTAGGAAAAGAGATGCAACTTCCTTGAGATACCATGTCTGTTCCAAAGGTTACATCGGGATTTCATTTATATCCTCAGGACATCTCCAATGATAGATACAGTTAGAACAAAAAATGTCCTTAGACATGCTTTTTATTCCAATTTTAATTGAAACATTACCTGTCTTCAAGAATATTATTAAATTTCCTTCAAAATCTTTTGAAAACAGAATGGAAATCAGGATGAGTAAATATTCAAACTCAAAATTATTGGCAATTTGATAACAGTGGTTGTTTCTTGTTTCACAAAGGGAAAACAATTCCTACATTTTAACAATGCTTTTGATATTTACTGTTATAATTGTTTGGAATTTTTTTTTTTAATTTATTTTAGAAATCTGGCAGCTGTCCACCAGAATACTAGCAGCTTACAACAGAACAGCTACATTGACAGTGACTTCTGACATTAGTATACATGAATTCCCATAGCAAATACAATCAATTCACATACTGGCAGATTTATGAAAAGCAATGTTATATATTAATTTTGAGCTAAATCTTATCATTCTCCCTCAGATAGAACACCCCCTCATCTAAGACTTGACCCATTATTGTAATGCATATTGGAAGGGGCAGACTGTTAAGATCAAGCTTTGCTGTATATGAAGCTGATAGTTTAAGCACTGAGTAGACTTCTACCAATAAAAGTTTCCTCTTCAGGATGGGCATCAAACTAGTCTAAGAGTCAAACTAAACCGTAGTCTAATCAGGGAAAATATTTGCTAAAAAGCCTCCAAAAATTCTAGCACAGTTTAGCAGACAATTTTTGTTCTTTCAGGCTTCTCACTACCCTATGTTCAAGTGCATGTGGTTTAAAAACACAAATAAAACTCATATCTGCATACTATTCAAGTGCTAGAGAAAATAAGCATTTCTGTGTACATTTGCATTCAGTTAGTTAGCAGTCTCGCATTTCTTATTTTTCTACCAAGGTAGTCTTCTGTCCCTCTGCCCAAAAGCTTCTGTCCATAATGGCTAGACACCTGCACTGACCCACAATTAATTCCTAACTTCATTAAAATTTTTATTAAAGATACATTTTTAAATACCTTAGAAGTCTTTCAAAAGTGATGAAAACACCTGTTTTGCTAACAAAACAAAGGAGACACAATGAGTTTAATTTAGGTCACAAAGTGACATCAGAGAGGTTTATTTATTGCCAGCTTTGTTGTATCCAACAAAGCTTTAATCTGTGACATGCTGTAGCTTGTAAAACAGCAAAGTGGTATGGTATCAGAGAAACTACACCATGCCACACATTTCTAAAAACGTCTTGGTGTCAAGCACATTACACTCAGCAACATCAGAAGAAAGAGAAGGGATTTTGGGGGGGTTGTTTTTAGTGTTTTCAGTTTACATTTACAGCTGAAACAGCCTTTGAAAATTCCTATAAAGACTTCACCATACTGCTGAGAGACAGCTGTTTTTATGTAGTCGGAGATGATGAGAATACAAGGTATTTATGAAGCTGAAAATCAGGGCAGACCTTAGTTTTACAAAGGAAAAGGGTGAAAATCAAGGCTTGCTTCCATCAGCCACAGATCTCATCCAGCATCAGGAAGATAGATCTCAGCAGAACAGAAGGGTGGGAAAACTGGAAGATTCCAGCATGTACAAGACAAGGATTATTTTGTTTGTTCAAACCAAGGTTTCATAAGATATTATGAGAAACAAAGGAGTCTAGTGGCTCCAAACAGACATGTTTGGTTGACTCCCTGAAACTCCAAGCCTTTTGGGATTACATCGAGAAGTGCCAAAACCATTGAGGATAGATTAACAGAACCTAGAGAACTACAGTAGCCCAATGGATGTGTGGCTGCTGAGAATGTGACCGACAGGCAAGGCTTTAACACTTGCTACACTTGCCAGCAAAGAAGCTTCCAAATGCATATGGGGGAGTATGTATTTGAAATTCAGCTTAATTACATTTAACATATGCTACCACACTTCAGACTTCTTAAAATACCAGATTATCTCAGATCCACATGGCTGTGATAGTTTATAGCTGGTGGTTAATTTGACCTGAGCTCATCTACCAATACAAAAAGTTCACCTGCTTGTGAGAAGCCAGATTTCCCAGTTTGATCATAAACCTCCCCACTATGGTCCAATTCCTATTGAAGGTCATTCACAGTACAATCCTCTGCTGCAACACTGATCAATAGACAAATGAAAACTCTGATTTTGGCCACCAAGCATTAAAGCGATTTTACAAAAAAAACCCCAACCAGATAGTCTATTGGCATCACAACTAATAAAAATTAGTTACTATGGATGCATAATTAGCATGTTTCTTGAAATTGAAAAGAGAGATTTCCTTAGTGCTAGAAAGTCTCTTAAATACAGAGATGTGGAGAATATTTATGTTTTGCGTGGGTATTTTTGGTTATTTTGTTTTTAAATCAAATGGCTTAGACAAATAAATATTTTACTGAAAAAATATTTAAAACCTTTTAAAAAAATTTAAAATTTATCTTTTTTAAGTATTATATGTTTATAATTTACTTTCAAATGAAATCATACTGAATAAAACAAACCTGTCATTTATAACAAAATTCAGAAAGAAAACCAGAAAACCCCCTAAAGGAAAAATAAGACTATATGCTGAAAATAATATATCACAGACTTAAAAATATAAAGCAAGAAAAAATGGTAACATGGCTTTTATTTCATGTCTGTGAATGATAATTCACTAGAAATTGGTTTTTACAAAGTTACTTTTTTGGCTATTGTATTTAGACAAATATTTCTTCAGTCTTCTAAGAGAAAGACTGCAGGTTTGTGATTTTAATAGGTTCTTAAAATAAGAGTCCACAGTTGTCACAGCAAAGCAATACCAATTTACAGTGTGATTTTACTGACATCAGTAAAATATCAGGCAAACTCAGTTTGACTCAAATCAGCTATAAGCACTATTTTTTTTCTAAACCTAATATTATTATAATGCGATTTTTCATTATTAGTCCAATTCAACTTGTATTGAAGTCAATGAGATTATACCGAGTTCTATAAGTATTAGATCAGGCTTTTTGATGATGCTACAGCTACAACAAAATGAGCATAAGGACTAAGATCAAGCACATCCAGTTTATATCGCTAACAAATTATTAGTTTATTAAAAACCGATTTTCCAAATTCTCATTTACTTTTTGTCCATTTGTTTATTGTTCCTCAGCTGGTATAGTCAAAATAAGAGTTTGTTTTCATTTTACATGAGCTGTTTCAGTCACTTTAATTTTCATGTTTTTGTACACTGACATAGTATTCACAACAGTTTGCCAACATTACTGGAAGATGTTTACACTCAGGTAAAACACATGCTTATTTTGCTTTTGCTATAGCAAGGGGAAGACTGATATTGACCTTTAAAGACTTTAAAGTACTCATACAAAATTCCCAGTTTAAGCACTGGTTAACTCTTTGAAACTTGCATTTTGTAAGGTTTTTAATTTGATTTCCTTGTGATTTAGGCAAAATACCACAGCATTCAGCTGGCAGAAAATGCTGAATTAAGTTGACTTAATATTATTTGTGATAATAGTGGAGCCACAGTACAGCGAGAGATGATAAGACTGGTCTAATTGGTTTAATTTAACATGCAAAATGTTGCACATGTGGAATAGAAGAATTGAGAGCAAAGAGGAATATTATTCTGAGAAAAAAATGAAAATCCAGCTCAAATTCACAGTCTTTTTATATCACACATTTTGCTAAAATGCCAAGTGATATTCAGAGTGCTGTGGTGAATCTTAAATCATATATATGATGTCTACTGTAAAAACTGCACATTCAAAAATAATTAAAGCCAATATGTCGAAACAACAAAACACAAACTGATGTACAATCTCATTAAAAATATACTGAGATTTCTGTACAAAGCATCCCAGGACTCAACAGGAAAAATGTCTATTTGGGAGTATTATCTAGTATTTATCACTATTTTAATGCAATGTTTATCACTAATGTGCCAGCAGAAGCTTTCTTCTCAGAAGGCTAACTCCTTGAAATTAAACAAAAATTAGCTCATGGAAAGTACTTAATTGTTGTTCTCTTCCTAGTTTTAAATGGAGGAGGTGCATAATGCTACCAAGACATGCATGTATTTTTAATTAAGATAGTACCATTTGAAGTTGTGAATTCTAAGCCAATTTACTATTTCAAAATGCAGTTCTCTTTCTAAATATAAACACAAGAGGATCAGAGCATTGTTGCACAAATCCTTATGCTTTTAACAGCTGTTCAATTATGGTCTCTACCATCTTGGAAACAATACGAACATGAACAATTGACTTCATGCACAGAAATAACATTCTTCTGTCAGGTATCTTCCCCTAATCAGTCACGTTTCTGTTATGTCTTGCCTTCTTATGACCTGCAGACTAATTTTCTTAAGATCCTTTGAATGACTTCTTGAGAAGCTTTGTTATTATTTTTAACTACTACCTCCATGAAAAAAAAGAAAAATCAATGAATGTGCAACAGAAATTGCAAGAAGTCTAAGATCCAAAAGCATTTCTGTTTTGGAAGGTTTCCTCCTAAATCTTCGGATTGACAAAACAGTAGATTTTCAGTACTTTTATTAAACTACATTTCAGATGTATTTCTATCATGTTTTATTACCCTTTAAAATTAAATGAATCAGAAGATTTAAGAGATTAAATGCTATTAAAAGAGATTAGGCTTTCTTATTATACCGTGGTTTTATTTCTAAGTTTTCTTTTCAGTCTGTCCATAACAGGATATGAAAATATTTGTTAAGTTTATATCATCAGCTGCCTATTATTGCCCCACAGAATAACTCTAAACCCACTCGTGAATAATAATTTCCATGACACAAATACTGTAGAGTCAACCATAGCTGATCTAAAAAGTAGGACTTTTTTCCACGCCAGGTCAGGTCTGATGAACCATCAGGCAAATGACAGTGCCATCAATGATAAACCTGTTATGAGCCTCTTAAATAAAATTCAGCAAGAAACAGGTCTCAAACATGGTGGCAGTGAAACTAATACAGATACCCAGAACACATGCACAGGGTTTTCTGCTACTCTACATCAACTGCTTACTTTATCAATTAATCCAAGTACTCTGCTCAGAAAGACTGCTCAGCTATAGCTAACAAAATACCAAATTTTAACATTGAATCTTGAAGGACTCTTATTTCTCTACATTTCTTCAAGCTGTGAGGCTGAAGGTGCTAAACATACTCGCTCTTCATCTATTTATCCCAGGGTGTTGTCTGCTCTTTTAGCTGGAAGCAAGCCTCTAGTAAATTCCTATTTATCTCCTTGCCAATCAAGAAGTGAATGACTGACAGTAAAGGAGCCTTATCTAGGGCTCCTGTCTGTGGTGCATTCTGCTAAATGATGTCATTGCTGTAGCAAAAGAAAATAAGTACATTATTACAGTGACTAGAAGCAAACTAAACATTTGGATTTTTGCATGGACAGATTTACACACTGTCTGTCAGATAAAGCACAGTTTGCCTGCTGCTTACACAACAAGAATGTGCCTGACAGCTTCTTCCCAGCTTTAGTATCTGATTACATAAATAGGCCATTCCCTACCATTCCTAAAGACTGACAGTCTGTCTTAGTTTAAAGAGCAATTTCTGACTATCAGCCTTTCTGTCTTGCACACGAGGCTGATTATCATCAGGGCACTTCCTGGAGGTCCAATCAGTTGGTTTTTCTCTGGAACGCAGGGTGTTGCAAAACTTGTAGCCAGAGGAATATTAAGGAAATGAAAAATGCTTCGGTAAAAATGTACCAGCAGTAACCCAAAACTTACAGCCCCCTTCTCAGTGAAATCTCCCACTGACTTCTTTGAGCACGTGGGTGACGATTTTAGGTGACTGCTATTTCCAAGGAACACAGTGACAACATAGGAGGAAAAAAAAATCTTCAAAGAAGACTAAAAAACAAATTGAAAAAAAAAATTAAAAATTAAAAGACCAAACATCCATCCAATCCACCAGTTACCAGTGCCCATCTCCCATAAAAAAGCACCTTTTCAAGAGCAAGTGCCAGGAATTTGTACAGTAGCTATACTGTCCAAGTCTGTGGTTGCCCTCCCAAATTAAGGTTGAAAACTGTCAAATAAAGGATCTTCACAAACTTCTGTATCTTTTTGTATTAGCTGTGCTTCTGTTAGAATTTTTTAATAATCTGCTTTTTTAAATCATACAGCAGTAAAACTATGCTTTAAATTTGATGCATTTTATTGTTGCTAGTCGACTCAAATATTTTTAAGGCATGAGCATGTAAAAGACATGCTATTTTTCACAGCTAAATGTATGCAGGTGTTAATGAACTTACTTAAAAAATGTTTCTGAGCACCGAAAAGGGTAAACACATAATAACTCTGCTGTTTACAATGGTAAACAATTGCAAGTCATAACCACAATATTGTTCCTAGCTATTTCAGCTATAACTTGCCAGGCTTCATAGCCAGACAAACCAGATGAAATATGTTGCTGCAGGTCTGCTCTGATGGATCCCTCTGAAATATCCACATTATTGCTTTTATTTTATTATGTACCACACTTCATAACTGTACACAGCAGAGTACAATAAAATCTGCACTACACTCCTTTAAGTACTTATTAAATAGGTCAAAAAGTTACCATAACAAATAACTTGCTCTGCTCAGAGTCCATTAATAACGCATCTTGTTGGGACTCTAAAACAAACATGGGGGAAAAAAAGAGCAGTGGAGAAGTGTGTATTATTTGGCCCTGCCACCTAACAGTTTGCACTTCAAGTATTATTAGTCACAGAATTAACTCAGTCAGTTGCTGTTCTAACTTACTAGAATTGACAAGATGGAAAATTGTGCTATACTCAGGATTGGGGAGGAGGGCAGGAGATACTCCTACCTAAAAGCCCATCTGATTTGTGAAAGTAAGTAATACCACAAAGCATAAGTGCTAATTTGGGTCCAGAATTTTCCAACTGTGGGGAGCCATGAGATGGAGCGTTATGATTCACCTGCACATAATGTTTTTCCCCCTCACAAGAACAAATACAAATTCCTTGACCTAGGGAGAAGACTGGGAAGCAGAAAAACAGCAGACCTGGGCAGCGAAGATGTGAGAGCTGGAGATAGGCAGGAAGCTGCTTTGAGGCATGGGAGCTGCTGCAGGCAGACACTACAGAGGTGCAGGAGACAGTGGAGATGGTGGCCAAATAACTAAGGGACTCAGAGGAAGCTAAAGGAAACAAGATCATCAAAGTCCAAGGAAGCATGGAGTGGATTGAAACAAAGGCAAGAAAGCATTAAGGTACAGTCTGGGGATCCCTGGTGGAGGGAAGGCAGCATACTACTGGCATGCATCAGGTGCATGGTGACATCCTGATCAGGCAAGAGAAAGCAGTAATCCAGATTTCATCAGGGAAGTCAGAGAGGCAAAGACAGATCTAGACAGTAATGAAGAAATGGATTTACAGATGGTTGAGAGGTGGGAGAAGGAGAGTTCAATGGTCAGGGAAAGATGTTAAGGTTATGGGTGATGGAGACAAATGAAAGGCCCGGATGAGGGGAGAGAAAAGATGGAGTTATGCTTGAAGATGCTACACATGTACAATGATGCTTATTCTGTCTTACATAAAATAGAAAAAGACTCTTGCAGAAGCAAGAAACAGATAAACACACAAAATGGAGCCACAAAACAGACACATCAATACAAACTGAACTTAAAATATGAAATATATACACCAAAAATTATGTTACACTTGGTCAAAATGATTTAACTGAAAGAAATTGAAGTGCTTAATGACCTCCTTATTTTAGTCTGTAAACTTACAGAGTAAAGATTCAGTGCTATATTATTTAGAAGTTTAATAGAAAAAAAAAAGAAAGACAGAGAAACAGAAAAAAGAACAAGATTGAAGTCTGTGGAACTGAAAAATGCTCCAGATTTTTTTTCCAGTAGTACAGATTTTTACATTGATCACCACTGTTACTTTTCAGGATCCAGATGCAGAATCTTGCACTATTTGTCCCTGACTTCAAATACCTGTTTGCCATTTAAAGTTATGTGGAGACATACATGATAGGAAGGTTTTTGTTATGTTTTTGTGGACTGTCTACTTTCTAAGTAGTTTTAGTTGCTAAAAAGTATCCTAATAATATATATCTGAAAATGAATACCAAAAAAAAAAGAGAAAAAAATCAGTAAAATGAAACAAATTACTCATAAATCACTTTAATAAGTGGGGTTTTAACTATCTGTAGCATGTAGAATATTAACATCTGATGTGCCTATGAATAGTCATTCCTACTAGTATACATTAAATGTTGTAATTGGTTTAAATCAGCATGGGCCATCTGTCTTTAATACTCTTATTACAAGGCAGTAAGCAGAGAACTATTAGAGCTGCAGTATAAGCTGTAAGATCTTTACCCGTTCTTAAATCATTTAAAAATAATGAGAGCTTTAGCCTTTATCTAATTAACGAGTGCCTTCTTTGAATTAGAAAAACTGTATCATTTAGCCCACGGTTGTTTAGTAAATTGGCTTGGTGGCATGTAAGCTAATGCAGGGTAGCAGTTGCAGTGTCTTGTTCCTGGCTTCTTATTACTTGAATTATAATTCAATGATCACCTTAGATCATGGGCTATTCATAAATCAGAAGCCTGACATCAGATGAAAAATTGTATTAATATATGAAACTTATTATATAGTACAAACTGCTCTCTTGATAAATTACATTGTTCAGGCTTGACAATGATTGCATTTAAAACATTATTCCTGTTTGCTGTTTTACAGACTGAAACCTCTTCATGAAAAATTTACAATGCTCCTCTGTGTTTTGGAGTCAGAGGGCAATAGAAGCAAATGGCAGACATAACACCATACTTTAGATTTGCTGGCAGCAGCAGAGGACAGAAAACACTTCTAAGTGTAGCAAAAAAACAACCAACAACCCCTCAGCTGCATTCTTAGTATCTACGTTCCCAGCCTTATGAAGATACTAATTGTCCTGTGCAGCAGAAACACAGTAAATAATGAAATTTTAATTTCATCTTTCTGGATTGCTTTCTTCTCCTATATAGGTGCATGTTTCATAGAAATTTATAGCTTTAGAGGAAAAAATAAAGGGGCAAACCCATGAAGTTTAATTTGAATTGAGGCCGAGCTCCTTAGAAGATGCGTTATGACAAATGCTTTTTGCCAAGGCTGACTGGGTTACTCATGCTGTAGTTCCATATTATTTACATTAATTACATGAAGGCTGCTTTGTTAATGGTACATTCTGGTGTGGGTCGCAGCGTGATATGCTAATGATCTAAGAAAAATCTGCATCTCCAATATTTATGATAATTTGGGAGAGGAGAGAGGATTGCCTTTATTTCTCTTTCTTCAACAGAATAAAACAAGCAGGAGAGAAGCAATTGTATGGGTTGGGGGGAAAAAAGTTCTACTCAAGATGACATTTAGTTGTTATAAATGGAGGAGAATAATTTATTGTTTGGGATCTTGTCAGACCCTCTGACAAAGTGATAATATAGCATTTCTCTGAATTTCTTACACTAACAGGGCTGTATCAAACTGAATTAAAGGGAATTTTAGAATGAATTAAAACTCCATTTCTTCTTGCTTTTCCTTGTAACATTTTCTCACATCAGTAGCAAATATACAGCAAACATTTAATTCAGGCCATGCTCAAGTTTATGAAATGGAAGAATATTACTATACCATTAAATATCACTTCAGGGGGAAAAAGGCTGCTACTGTCTTTCTGTTCGTTCATCTTGAGGTCTTATTAAGCCAAATAAAATCCAGGAAAAGATTATAACATAATGTTGCATCTTGCTTCCAAATATCACAAAACCAAATATAAAAAATGGCCATTTTTTTTCCCCTGGTAGATTAAAAAAAAATCTCAGAAAGTAAAATAAAAATAAAATCTTATTCATCAAGGATGCCGTCTGCTTCAGAGTACAAGCTCTAAACTGAAACACATTGACTTCTGGAATGCTCCTATGCAACAGAAATTAAAGCAAATACTAATTCAAATTTGTTTCTTTTAAAATAACTTGCTGCCTTTATTTATTACTTCAAACAAATGAAAAAGAATGCTAATTTGTCTTTCCACGATATCAGGCTTTATAAAAGCATGAGCGATTTACATTTGCTCTGGTATGAGACTTTCCCTCTCAGCTATCTCTTTGCAGCTTCAATGGGAATATTGCTGCAAGAAGCAAGCTACCTTAATTTTAATGTGCTGACTTATTAAAATTTTGAAAAAAACCAGTATGATTATTACCATCTCAGTCATATGACTGTGAATTCTGCACTCAGAATATCAAGTACTGGTTTTTACTCGAGTTCAGCTTTATAGACAGCTACTTATCTCTAATTATAAGCCAAACTATTTTAATAAACAACATTATTTATCTGAAGCAAAGGAGATACATGCAAGTGCATGTACCTGGCTTCCATCTGGCCACTAATTCATGCAGTTGAAATAAGGAAAATACAACAAGTAATATAAAATCTGACTGACTGCCATGTGCTGATTTTAGCATGGAATCAGGCAAGAATGCTGTCAGGGCTTAGCTACAAGACACCACTTAGATTTCCTTCAAACCTCCTAACATCCTGTGGCAACGTGCTGGGAAGTGTTGGAGTAGAAGTTTGAGTCACATATTTCACATATAAAATACTCCTGATATCAAATTTCTAATAAAACTCTATTCTCTGGGAAAAGGAGCAATTCTAAATCCTTCCTGTGTACCAACCAAACATTTGTCCTTCTTGCCAGCTAACCACAGGGAAGAAGTAAATGCTCTTTATCATGACACAAGATATCTCTTTTAGAATCATGTAAATTACAACTTTGTGTGCACAACTGTCTTTACAGTTACCTTTTACCACATTGACCTGATAGTTCCAAAGACTAGAGCTGGATACAGGTTTAGAATTGGACTGCATTTGTTTTCCAGTTCTATTTCAATCCGATTGTTCTATGCTAATAGTTAAAAAGAAGCATGAAGCACATCTTTTAATCACAAAATAATGAAAAGTAGCCTTCATAAAGACTGATGCGCTGTGCCTCTAACAATCTCCATCCATCTAATTCTTCTGCAAAGAGATGGCCATTTCATATTCTGCCCTACTGAACTTGGGAAGCAAATCTTACAAAAAGCAGTTCTTACACTCCTGTCATTTAACTGTTACACTGGGCATCTGACCTGAAATCAAGGTGTTCAGCTGCTTGAAGAAAAAGCCAGCATAGAGAATACTGACTGTATCCAGCAAGTTAATGTAGAAGCTGACACAAGAATTGTTATTTATAAAAGATGTTTTCATTTTTTCTAGGAATTATTCCTCCAAAGTCGTGACTATTTCAGTACCTGCATAACTTAAACCATCCCAAATGGTGATTCCTAAAGCTAATATGGCTATGGTTTAAGCAAAGGTTTTATTGCATCACTTTGAGACATTTCAACAAAGATTTTTTTTATGGAACTGCAGCTCAGATCTGAAAGTAAAATGTCAAATTAAGATTAACTTTTCAACTGCATACAATGCATAAAGCCAGGCACTAACCTGCCTAAGACCGTACCGTGGTTTCCACATTTTTACTAATAAAGTTGAAGCACTTGTCTTGATATTCAAAATCTATTCACATATAGAATCACAGAATGATTTGGGTTGCGGGGGACCTTAAAGGTCATCTAGCTCCAGCCTCCCTGCCATGGCCAGGGACACCTCCCACTAGATCAGGTTTCTCAGTGCCTCATCTAGCCTGGCCTTAAATACCTCCAAGGAGGGGGCATCCACAACCTCTCTGGGCAACATGTTGCAGTGTCTCACCACCTTCACAGTTAACTTCTTTCTGATATCCAGCCTAAATCTCTCATCTTCTCATAACAGTGACCCAACATTTTTTCCCCAACCATTTATTTCTATAGAGACTGCCAGGTTATGAAGAGGAAATCAGTGAACAGGCACCCAGAGAACTCAATCCTCCCCTTATCAGCAAAAATAAGCTACTTAGTCTGTTCCAAGTAGAGGATGTATTTTGTTTCTTCCACTTACAGATTTTGTATTTTCCTGCAAATAACCCACAGAACATCAATCCTCAGGTAACCAAAACTAAACTAGGGGCAGAATGCTCTTGCAGGCAGGAGTTAAGCGACTGGAGATGAGGTTACTCATGCACAGAGGGCTTGCAAGGTCCTCTTACACTGTGCACACAACATTGATGCTGAATTGTAGATGAATTGTAGGTTTTGCATTCTATTTGGTTGTATTTCCTCCTCAGCTTCTGTATGTGAAAGTATAATATTAGCAGGTGTTCAGACTGATGAGAAAGAATTATCTGTGACTACCCAAAAAGATGAAGTTAAAAACCCATGTATATTCACACTGGTCAAATACTGGTCACAATTTAGAAATAACGCTTCAGATAACATGAAAAATCTCTTTTTCAAGTTGCAGGCTTCAAATTAAGTAATTAAAATAAGCAAGTTGAAGTTGCACTGTAACTTTTTATCTTCCATGCAGTTTACAAGAACTCACAAAGAAGTTACATTATATCAAGATACACCATTTTGAAATGGCAGAATAAGGTATACTGTTACTGCCATGCAAAGTAACATGAAAACTTCTGAATTGAGACCTAAGAAACTACCTAAAAACCCCACGCCACCTATAGTGAAAACATTCTATGAGGAAGTCCTTAAGTATACCCATTTTACCCAAGCTGACTAAAAGGCTTTAATATCTTGCTAGGTATTATTTTATATAGAAATACGAAGCTATAACTTCACTTAAAAAACTAACCTTACTCAGAAATAGTCAAAAACATATAGTGCAATATCACACAGCACCATCAGAAATGAGGCTGACTACAAAACAGGACTTTATCAGATTGGGCATCATATAGAGATGTCTGTGAGAAGTTATATCAATTAAAACACTGCAGAACTGTAAGATGAAAATGCTGGGAGGCTTTTGAACTTTTAATAACTAACAGACATGCAGGCTCCTTTCATATATATAGCAATGCCCACAAGTTTATGAATCCAGTTCAAAAAACAAGTGAAATATTGGTTGTTGCCTTGTATGATTGCTAATATTTGTTTAAAACACCTGATGAAAAATAATTGAAACATCATATTCTGAGGAAACAACTGACAAATTACTGCCCTTATTCTATCTGAATTAAGGCCTTCTACATAAAGTGGTAGAAGTGTGGATGGTAGTAGTAAGCATGGAATTTCACAAACCCAGTTGAAGGACAGACAAAAAGACCAGCACAAAATGCAGCCACTAAAATCATATGAAACCAGAAAACCAGTAGCTCCAGTGGATCTGCAGGAAACACAGTTAGAGGGGACTTTGTAAGTCCTACCCAAGCACTGATCTAATCCAAAATTTAAGAACAATAAGAGGACAATGTCCAAAGTCATGGACACATTCTATGCGATCTTCACAATTTCTGCTCAGATCACAGAACAAAACCCAGAACACATAATAAAATAATCAGTTTTCATTGAACATGCTTTTCCTGAAACAAAAACATCCAGGAGAGAAAGTCTGAGCAGTAGCACTGTCACCTGGCTAGTGTGAACAGCCCTTGACTGATAATAGCTTCAGTCTTGTCACTGACAATCACCCTATTATATTAATGCTGTCTCGTTTAAAATCTGTCTGGGGAGACGGATACAAAATCCAAAAAGATCAGGAATACAGCTGTCATAACACTATGAGTGAGTCATGGGAACAAAATCTTCATTCACGAAATTGGTTATTGCAAGCCTAAAGCTGAGCTGGAGAACCTACCCTCAACGTCAGCTCTCACAAATGAGCAGGAAAACTTTCCCTGCACACGTACTCCTGACCCAAGGGACATGCTGGTAAGCCATGTTCAATATTTTCCAGGGACCACAGACCTCAGTTAAAACTTCCTGAAATTCTCACCTGCTTGGAGGTCCTACTAGGAAGTTCAGCTGCAGCTATCTGCAAGTCACTAAGTAATTGAAATATTAATGCAAGAGGAATACACTGCTCAAGTTAAAGTGGTAATCCTACTTGGCTAAACTAATACCAGGAGACTGGAAGCTCTTGTTACCAAATAATTTTTAAAATTTTATTATTAATAAATTATTACTTTATTAGCAACAAAGCTACATGACACACTCAATATCTTCAAAAGCTCAATATGAAAAATCTCATTCTCAGTTAAAAGAATTAATAAATCCTGAACAAAACCAAAGCAAAACTTTGAATTAGTAATAACACAAGAAGTATTCCAAGCATGGACTACAGCAGCACAGGTTTATGATTGGCTCAATGCTAGAAAAATTAGAGATTTTCAAAATCATGATTTTTCATGTTTTGAATTTGAATACAATAGGTATCCACAAGAGGAAATGCTCTACTAGTAAGTTATATCTTAGCAAAGTGATTTGCTATGAAATATTATGATAGATTTGTTATTAAATTTTAAAATACATACATTTTCTGAGAACACCTGTACATAATTTCTGTCTTTTTTGGATACTGTACCCATATTATGAGTGTGTTGTAGTTACTTTGTAATTTGGGTGGCTGTATTTTGCTTTTATGGCAGAAACTGTCCTCACAGGCTGGATTCTGCCTGCAATCAGTTTGGACTGTTGGGATCATTAGCCCCTACTGGGGTATAAGTCTGTTACAAACTGAAGACATTTATTTGTTTGGCTGATCTGCAGCATACTTTCTACATTATTTCTCAGACCTTCAATTGTTATGTAAGATACCCACAGTGTCCTATTGATGTAATTTCTGTCTCTCATTCTGGGAACCCATCCCCACTGAGCTTGGCTCTAGCTCTTAGATAAAGTTTTGGGGAGGTGATTAACCAACTAGGTAAAGAGGAAAGTGGTCTGTGGGTGTTAGGGCCGGGTATGCTGAATAGCTGTTGAGTGGAGAAATAATTGCTGTGGCCAGAGCCCTGGGTAGCAGGTCAGAGCCTGAGGTCTGAAAGAAAGGAGAAAACTAGAGAAGACCAAATCATGTGGACCCAAGGGCACAGGGGTGGGCACACAGCAGCCTCTCTCTGGAGAGACTTGCAACATTTCCTTCCCATACCTAGGAAGAACTTTGCAAAGGGGCAGCACAAAGTTTTTCTGTGGAAGCACTTTGCACTGCAGCCTCTATTAAATCTTCATTTCAGTTTGTATGCTTTTTTGGGGCTTTTTCTTTGGCAAAAGCTTTATCATGGTGTGAAAAGAAACCTGTGGATAATGGTCCAAAACTTGTTCCCAGTTGCACGAGTTACCACTTTTTCCATTGCCTTCAATCAGCAAACAAAGGGAAAATGTACTCTGCAATCTTGAAAAAGTAACTGTGTTAAAAGCAAGAACTATTTTGTTTGGTAAGCTTGATACAGCCAGATTTTTAATTTTATCAATTGTTCTTTAGGAGGTGTTCAATGTGACATTAGTTTGAAAGAAATTGCCCAACTGTCAGCTCTTTGAAAGACTAACAGGAAGTGCTTCCTGCAACAAGGCTTCTGTTTATTCATCAGCAGCAGTATATTATATACTCCAAATTGCATGGAAAAAATGGGGATCTCTGATAACACACATTTTGAAGAGGGATTTACATTTAATAAATGTTTACAAGTATTTTCATAAACTCAGCTTATGATGCTGTTGGCTTCATGTGATTGATGTTGCCTTTCCTCAAATATAGATTGTGCAGTTGTCTCTAGGAGTTATTTATATTTCCTAATATTTATGATCTGCAAGGCAGCTTAGTTATTAACATTAGTTATAGCTATTTCTGAAGATATTTATCTGAATCACAAGTTTTTGACACATTTCTCTTTCTTTAACAAGCAAAGCATATCTACAGCTATAAAAATGTTCTCTGATACAGAAAAATGTATGTATGATACAGCTATTACCTAGAAATATTCTACTGAAGTATTTTTGATTTCCAGTAGTGAAAAGTGTAGGTATGCAAACAAAATGCCACTATAGTAACATTAAATAATTTTTTCTTCTTCTTCTAAATAGAGCACTTTGTTTTATTACAGGTAGTCTTCACCCTTCTTCATATCCCACTGTCTTCCTTGGGGTGGCAGAGTATAGGGCAAGCATTCCACTGCCAAGAATTTAATTTTAAGTAATAGTTTAAATTCATTATTGAGCTTACATGCTGTGAATTAAGTCACTTAGATACCCATGATGTGACAGCTCAGATTTAAAAATATATATTGATGTTATTGTGAGATTCTAACTAGAAGTTAAGTCTCACCTGAATGTGACACAAGGGCAACTTGCAGTGATCAGGGTGTGGTGTACAGCAACTGGACCCAGTGACCAAGATTAATGAAACTCACATGGGTTTTAATTAGTGCAGCTGCAGTCATCAATTATATAGAGAACACAAATATTGTTATATTTTGGGAAATTCTTGATTTATTTTATTCCATTGGCCAGTAGATTTAGATGAATGAGTTCTCATCATAAACATTCTGAGAAAAACTCCCCGAGGCCATGGTTTATTATTTAGGACACAATCAGTAAGAGTGAGCGCTACTGAAGAAAACATTGTAAACTGGTCTCAGTATTAATTTGGAAAATTTGCTGAAATGTGTGGCCTTGTATGGGTCGTCAAAAACATTAGAGCATCTCAAACAAAATACAGAACAATCTGTCAGGCGGGGAATGTGCAAGTATTATTGTCCAGCAGCTGATCCATAACAGGATGTCAGTGCATGTACACTTAAAGCAAGTATCAACAACATTTAATTTGACACATAATGTGGTCTTCTTTTACTATCCTTTAAATGCATGTCTTAGAACACTGAAGACTGGACAAGTAAGTAGGGGGAAAAGAGCTGAAACATGACAACCCTTTGCAAGTCTGAACAAAAATCACAATCCGAAGCCTTCCCAGAAGTATATGTGTTTTCAAGGCAACTTTTTAAAATAGATGCAAGGAAAAAGAACAGAAGGAATAAAGAAACTTGATTAAAAATTCCTTACTGTAATTTCATTTTAAAACATTGCTTCTCTTAATGTGGTCTGAAACCTCTGTACAAACATTTAAAAATAAATTAATGACTCCTAACTACTAAGAACAACATCTGCATCTGTCATTTAAATTAGGAAAAGGACACAAGTATAGACATAAGGATTTTTCAAAAAGTTTAATGATAGTTTGCCTGCATGTACTTTTTTCTGAATGTTTTACCATAATTTGCAATTGTCTGTTCTAATCCATGGAAAACAAATTAGGCACACAGTGCTTCTTGAATCCCTGCTCTTTATTTTTCATCCAACTAAACTGCTAAACAAGAGAAAAACAGTTCAAACACTTGCACTTCAATGACCTAAATCAAAACCTTTTGGTGGGTTTTTTTGCCTTTTTATACTTTCTTCATACTTCCTATTCCCTTCCTATTGAATTGATTAGTTAAATTCTGAGTCAGCATAGTTCTAGAGATTATCACTTTTGCTGGGGCACAGCCCCATTGTCCCCAGAAAGGAAACATGTTTACACACTGCCAGCATGCTGGGGTGCAGGTTGTCTTATTACCCAGCCTGCACAGTAGGACACATGTATGTGATGTCCTTATTTCTCACTGGTAGCTGTCACACTGACAATTGGAAAATGCTGTAATTTCCTTAGTTTGCATTATTTTTATATCCCCCATTGTTTTTACACATGACCTTTACCTCTCTGTTATCCAATTAGCAGAGTGAAAGCCATTGTTCATTGAGCAAAGATACTTGTGCCCAAGGGAGAAAAATTTATTTTCTGTATATGCTGTTGTGAGTGGTGAGGATTCTTTTATTACTAAAGGAATAAACCTTCATCTTAACCTTTGTTTGATTAAACTAACACCAGCATCACTGGGTTTGGGCAGGAACTTCCATCAGCTTGTGAATAATTGTCATGTTGGCTTTAACTAGGCAATTGGTGAAGGTTTTATATAAATGCTTATGAACTGTGTAGGCCCATTATAAAGTACACGGTGGCTAACTAATTTAGCTGCAGATTTCTCCTAGTTTTTTTAGTTTTCTCTGAATCTGCATTTCTTAGCTACAAGAGAGACTGGGCAATCATTATAACTGTATTAACTGAAGCAGTCAAAAAATGCTACGAAATGCAGTAGTGTCAGGAAATAGTACAGACAGTATCAGAAATGTAAATCAATGCATGGCATTAGAGTCATCAGCTGCAAACAAATCTGAAGTACTTGATTTTGTAATCTGTTAGAAAGGCAGAATTTCTATTTTTGTGGTCAAATGGGTGATTTTGTTATTGAATGTAACTATTCTTCCTTACCCTCCTCTTCATTTCCTTCCTATCAGTGATGTAGCAGCAATGTTGTAGGACTGGCCATACAAGTTTAACCATATACAATGGGTTTGAATACAATTTTTCATAGACCCCTTTCTGGTACTGGGAGGGTGGGTATGAGGTCTTCTTGCCACCTTTTCTCTTCACAGGCTGAACATCCCAAATTTCTCAGCCTGTCCTCATGTGCTCCAGCCCCTGGTCATCCCTGAGGCTCGCCTCAGGGTCCATGTCCTTCTTGTGTTGAGGGCTCCAGAGCTGGATGCAGTAACTGCAGGTGAGGTCTCAAGAGAGACAACATTTTTGGACCACTGCAATAAGCAGCTGTTGCAATATGACTCTAGTAGCAGCTCTGGTTAGAAAGGATAGGTGAAAAAGAAATTACAATTAAAAAACCTCCACATATCATAAAGGTTTAGAGGCCTGACTGGGCAAGTTGTTCTTAAACAGGGGTAGAATTCCCAGCAGGAGCCAACCAAAAATGTTTTAAAGCGATTTTTTGGCAGTGTACATACCACTTAATTGAGTTTCCATCTTGCAATTTTTGTCCTCAATGGGATGTGTTAATATATTATAAGTCAAAGTCTGAGTTGCACTTGAAAGGAAAAAATAACAACCAAAATTTTGATCAAAGAGAATGTATGACTCCCTCTGCAATAGGAATACTAATTTTCTGACTCCTATAACTCAATAAATGGTTGAATTGATTTCAGTCAAACTGCTAGAAGAGATCAAGCATGGAATATTTCAGTATGCAAAAGTTTTTTGAAATTTTACAAGTAAATTAAAAAAGAACACAAACGAAAGTATTTTGCAGGCTTTGCTCTAGCAATCTCCTTGCTGTCCCAACACCATCCTTAAATAATCCATGAACCAAAACTAATATTGAACTCTTCTATTCAGTTTAAATTTTGCTTAATGCTCTCCTATTTTATTGGAAATCCACATATTCCAATCCTCAATTCAAGTATTTTATTTTCAAATGATTAGAAGCTGTCAGTGTCTGTCAGTACCTGACAGACTATCTTTGTTCCAACTGTCCATATTTAAATAAATATTTCCCCTCCGTTTACCAAACACATTGCATAATAGCTATCTTTTCTTCGCTGAGCATAACTCCTATTACCCCAAAACGAACAAAAGTAGTTAGAGATGTTTCAAGAGTGCTTTCCAAGTCTATTGTGTTTAGTGTGTGTCTGATTGCATCTAAAGCTGAGTTGTAATTTGACTTTGCTTTGTCAATGACAGAGCATCATGAATGTTGGCAACAAAAGATTTCAATGGTATTCTGCTTCAGGAGTCCCCAGACAACTCAATATTTCTGATATCTGTAATTCAGACTCCTTTTCCATGTGGCTATGCACTTTCATTTCCTTAAAAAAAATTTTTTTCTATCCTGCCCATATTTTTTCTTATCTCTGTGTCACTTCGTGTTGTTTCTTTACCCCTTTACTACTGCAAAATCTACAGATTTAGTATAATCAGATGCCTTCTCTGTTCACCAGTTTCAATTTTGATTACACAGAGTGCCAATGAATTGGCTTCACATACAGCTTGCATAATTTTACTAAGTTTAGCTCACCTGTGAGCATCTCTTTTTCCATTGTGAATATTAGTATCACACTAAGTATTGCCTCTCACTGTCAATCCTCATTTACTTACTTTTCCATGTCTTCAACTGGATAATTCCCTATTGGGCTCAGTGGAACAGAACTTATTTTCCTGAACTACTTTCAACGAACAGGTTTAGATTTGCTTTCTAAGACACCAACCATCCCTTTTTCTCCTCAAGCCCCAAATGGCAGAATCATATTTTAAGGAACATGCTGTAGAAAAAATGGACTGCAGCTTTGGGTCACCTGCAGGAACATGTTTTAGCCAGCATTGCACTTTCATTGCAGTCTCTATAGGGTGCACCACAATGACCAAAGGAAACATAGATGGATTTGTATCAAGGCCAGTCCCATGTATAGCACAATCTGCTTATGAAATCTATGTTTTATGTCCCCTGCGTTTACGGGTAGGCTGTTATAAACTCTCACTCCTCAAAGATTTAGAAATCTTTCTGCCATTTTTGGTGTCTATGTGGCCACTTTTCTCCAATAAGAGTGAAACCAAAAAAGGTTTTTATTTTCAGCCAGATTATTGCAGCCTTTCATTCTACAAGTTCACATCTTCTGCTTCACCTAGAACTGTAGATATTACTCTGCATGGACAGATGCCTCACTCAGGCAAACTTCAACAGTATTAATACTTTCATATAACTTTGCTGCAATTCTATTCCTGCAATTTGCTGGAAATTATAACTGGTACTTAGATCATGCCTTGTGGAATTTCACCTCTACCTTTTGGCTCGCTACTTCTTAAAAGTTATCCTTTGTTATCATTCATTTAACTAATGCATTCTCACCTCAGAGTTTTTGCACTAAATCTTTGTAGCTGAAATAATTCTCAAAGGGAAGTTATTTGATGTTTAAGTAAAAACCAACCATACAAATCTCCTTTGTCAAAAGAAGCAGGTATCAAATGAGCATACGAAGGACAAGTATGAAGTTAAATCGGAAAGACCTACCTTTTGTAAGCCCATGCTGCATATTTATCACATTGCTGTACTTCCATATCTTTGAATCACTTTAGTATTTGCATTGAATATCTGTACACAGTTTAGACCACATAACTGCTGGTAAAGAAATTTCTATTTGTACCCAATCCCCTGAGAAGTGGGTGGTAGCTCAGCCATGCTCCACTTGTGCCCTGCAGATGCAGTGGGGCTGGATGGGACATCAATGACATTGCAAGGTAGCAACTCTGATGCTCTGCACTCAGGCAGCTAGATCAACACAATGGAAAGAGTACTAAGAATAAGGAAAACAACTAACACAGCAAAGTCCTTCAGATCTCAGTGGAGTGGTAGGAAGTAACAGTTGGAAGCACTGGTATTTAGTGTGCACCAGCAAAGGAATGCCCTTATAGCTTTACTGGTGAAACAGGTAAATATTTTAATACAGCTCCACAGAACAAAAGCTCTCACTCTTCAATCCAGTTATGAAGAACTTCTGGTGCCTTGCATGAGACCTGATGATCTGTTGGTCTCTACACGGTCAGAACATCTGCTTTTCTTACTTTCTCCTCTCATCATTTTAACAGGTAGGAAAGGAATTTAAATGGCAATTACTGCTAAAAATTATAACCTCCTTCAGATTGGAGTTCCTGATACAAACAGATTGGGTATAAGTCAAGAAGAAATACCCCTTGTCCACAACACAGATGCTTGACTTGACTAGAAAATAATGTTTCTCCCCTAATTCCCAATTTCATTTAAAACTCTGGTTATAAATCACTGCCAATGGTTGGACTGACTGAAATTCTAATGCTATACTAACTTCCACTGCATAAACACTGTGAAAAAAAGCAAATTAGCAAATCCCTCAACTCATTCCGTTGTCCCTACATGCTAATGCTTCAGCATGCCTGTTACTGCAACAAGGAATGTTTTCATAAACAGTGAAATTAGAAGAATTAGAAATACAGCTTTTGTGACTAAACTATGCTTACTGCCATCAATGCAGAATATACACTGCAAAACTGCAAAGCCCAAGGAATTACGATCAAAGAAAGTTCAAAAATCTGCACTCTTTATTATTGCATTTATCAGACTTTGTATAACTAGCTATTTTTTTGTTTTCTTGTAAAAAACAGGATAGTAGTACCTAAAGATCAAATCAAACCATGGATTTCACAAAATGAACTCGCCAGGAAATATCATTATAACAGATTACATTATTTTTGTCAATCATTTACAGTTTCCCATTCTGACATTCCTGGTCAAAGATGCTGCACCATAAGGTTGACTGCAAATTCATCTTTTATTTCTTGTTCAAGATACAACACCCCACACACTCCCAACTAAATCAGCCAAGTTTTATTTTAGTCTTTTTTGCAGCAATATGTAAGTACAGAAGTACCCAGTCTAACTGGATTAACTTACTCAGATTAGATGAACATTTTGGTACAATGATACTGGATTCATGAAAACTAACATCTACTGATATCCATAAGGTTATTCATTGAATTGATGGATATTTGGAAAAGGCACAAAGAGGTAAGTTACCTTTACCCCAAAGTTCATATACCAGGTTAATAATTTCTATAACATTTGCAGTTACAATTAATTGTAACTGTCAACATGGTTAAAATATTAAGACAAATTCTAAAAAGCAAAATTCGCTTGTTCTGGTATTGCAGTTTCGTATTTAAGGGTTCACCAGAGGTTTCCAAAAGATAAGGAATCCAGTTAGGATTTTCCTTCATATTATAGTTCCTAAAATCCTTTCAAGAGCTTGGGACTGGAAGCTAGAGCACTTTTAAAAAGCCCGTGAACTCTGTAAACCATAGGTGCCAACAATGGGGGAAGGGAGAAGAAATTGGGGCACTGCCCGTACCTTGCCTCATGGTTCTGACTCTCATTCTGAGTACTGCAAATGCTCTCTTACTGCATTCATGCCAAATAAAATGTGTTAGGCTACCACTTCCTCAAAGGTTATCCACAATCTGGGCCCACTAAGAAAAATTCAACTTCCATTAAGAGTAATGGAAAATGCACATGTGCATCAGGACATTTTAAGGGCCTTCAGGAATTGTACCCTCCCTATACGCACATATGCAACTTTCATTAATACCAATTAAAAGACAATTCCATAAAATTATGTCCAGTTTCCATAGCACAGAATCTGATACAAAACAACAGTAACCAAAGTTTTTTTTTTTAATTTAAGCCAGATTTAAATGATCATTTGAATTGACAATTTTTAATAAAAAGTAATTGTTTTACTCAAAGCAGCAGCAGCTAAAATAAAAATTTCAGGCTGCAATCCAATCAGTGTAAATTGCTCAGGAAGAAGGAAAAAAAACCACCTATTTGTTTTTTTAAAATATTGAATTATCTTTTCCTTTTGGGGCTCAGATCCTCTATGCAAAATGAATACACGATATAGAAAGTGCAGAGGGATTCTCTTGCCATTTAGGTATTACATTTTCTTTCAACTTTGTCCAGCCTTAAGTAATATGTACATTAAAATGATTATGCTCCTTCTGTATTATTCTAAATTAAAAAAGAAAACCTAAATAAGACTGCAGTGGGTATTTCATGTTACATTACTATTATTTATTTTCTAATATATTAAAGGTATGAGCATGAAGCCAGAGAGTAGATCCACAACATTTTTTGTGAGCTGGGAATAAAGAGCTTTGCATTCACAGAAGTGATTCTAAGCATTGAATTATTTTAAAGGACTCCGAAACAGAAAACAGCACACAGATGAAAAAGAAAAAAAAGCACAAAATCAGAAAGCTAGCACACTCAGGCTTTTGCTACAACCTTCAAAAATAAAGCACAAAATAGGAAGAAAATACGACTGTATAGAAGTTGTTTTAAAGTAATTTCTTTGCCATGCCAATTCCACTGCTACCTTATGGCACATTGGTCCTTGGTGAACCCAAGGAGAGCCTTTGCACCAAAATTTGTCCTTTCCTTCATCCCAAGCCTAAGCAGTGTGTCCAGGGTTACTCATTCAACCTCAGCCATGATAAAGTTATCCTTTTGTAGATGGCTAAAGCTGACTCTGAAACCCCAGTGCTCCAGCAGCACAACAAGATGCAGCTCCAACATAAGAGAGTCAGGTCCTACTCAGACTCACAATGAAAAAAATAACCTACAAAAAAATCAATGCTATGTCTCAGACACAAATAAACATACAGGGAGTGTAGGGTAAGTGCTGTGAGAAGTGTCCTGAAAATAAATTCCTAAAATAACTATAATAATTGAAGTACAAAAGGTTCAATGGGATAAAACAGTAACTTTCAAATGGAAAAACTGATGGCTGTTTTGCTGCCCATAATAAGCATACACACTGTACTTCAAGGGTAAATGCAACTATTTAAATATTTATCAAGTAAATATATGTGCTGAGGAAGGGGTATTGTTTTATGTCTGATTTTGAGAACAAATAAGTTTTAAAAGGTAAATCTAATGCAATGCAATAAAACTGCAAAGTATGGTCTGACCTTCTTCTCCTCCCTGCAACACTTATATGCACATATATACACACTTTAATAATACATATCCCAATGGAGTACAACTGACCCCAGTAAATCCTGCTGTTTCCCCAAGTGTGGAATTAAAAGCTTCATGGCCAGAGTGAGAGAACACATTTGTTTCCATTCTTGTGATATCATTTCCCCCCCCAGACTATGTCACCATCAAAGCCCTTGTTACCCTTACACAACTGACTCAACTGTATATGTTAAAAAAATATTGCAGATATTGAAATCTTATCTACTTTTCTAAAAAAGAACTGTAGTTTTTTCCCTGAAATAAGACAGTAAAATATTTTAGAAGGAAAACCAGACATTTTAAAGTTATTGTTCCCAAACTGCACACATAGAGCAAAACCAAAAGAACTAATGAAATGTTATTTTGTAAATAGAAAAATAATAACTGAGCCATGCAAATTGGGAGATTAAAGGCATCTTGTAAATGATATTTTTGCTTTACAAATAATTGAAGCAGAATATAATTTAGTTTATAATTTTGAATAAAATAGCTTGTCCACCTTATCTACTTTGCTTACAAAATAGAAAAGGAATGTAGAAGACTATACTGTATGTGGTATCTGTGCAGAAGTATAAGAAAGCCAATCAGTATATATACTTTGCAGTTTGTAGCACCAAAGAAGAGCTGAATTTGAGGAAAATTCACATATTCATGTTTTCTCTCCAAAAGAGATGAAATTTCCCAACTCTATGTATGAGAGTTCCCACAAGGGAACTTCTGGTATCAAAAGTCAAAATTATATTTGCACTTCTTTTGGTTGCTGGTCACCAGCTACCAGTTCCCTTCCTACCCTTCTCCTTACACATTTCCTTTTGTGCATTCCCTCTTCTGTCAATCTCCTTTAAAGTGCTTAATATTTTATTCTCTTCCCATTTTAAGTCATAGCTTACCACTTTCCAAATACCTAACCCAGACTCCGTGACTCTCC
The DNA here is from genome assembly GCA_013400935.1 of Turnix velox. Lineage (NCBI taxonomy): Eukaryota > Metazoa > Chordata > Aves > Charadriiformes > Turnicidae > Turnix > Turnix velox. The sequence continues at coordinate 54,258 of VZTY01029254.1, forward strand.
AGAACAAACTACTAAGCACACCCATAGCACACCTGTATTTTTAGCATTTTTCATCTACTTATGCTTCTTTTTCTTTCAGGGGGACAAATATGCCTCAATACACCCAGATCAGAAGATGGTGATGTTCTTACAATGATGCAGTTCCAAAAATAATCTTAGAATTGCACTGCCATTCCACACAGTGGACAGACCAAACAGAGTCTTTACAACTCCCATTTGGGTTTCTTTTCCTATCTACACACAATTAGACAGGGAAAAGCAGCATTACATATTTAAAAAATTAACATGGAAGCAGAGTGCCTCAGTGGAACAGGCACTACAAGGGCAGTCAGAAACTAGTCTCAGTTTTGTCATTAATGTGCTGTCCAGTCTTAGTAAAGCCACTTATTTTACAAAGCAGAGGTGAAGCCTGTGCTGTGGGCTATACATGCAGCAGAAACACAAACAAACCTCCATCAATCATATTTATTTCTGTTTCACTTGAAGAACAGCTGAGGATCAACGTGTTCAAAGCCAAATAAACAGCCACAGGGAAGAGAAAAAGCTGCAGCTGGATTCTCTTACCTACTTCCTAACTGAAGGAAATCAAACTTTGCCAGGAAACACCTATCCTGATTTCTTCTATGCTACTGATTTGCTTTACTTGCTTGCATACCATTAAGCAGAGTAAGGAAACCATACTCCTTGCTTTGTCTAAGGTGACAGCACCTTAGATCTGCAAGAAGACACAGCTGAGAATACCCAAGCCTCCCATCCTAAGAAGGCTCCTCTTTGGAGGGTCTGAGTACTGATCTGCAGATGGTTTGCCAGTTGTGCAGAAATTCTACAACAGAATTTTTTTGGTCATAGTCTTTAGGGATTTCGTAACAACCCTCTTACATACTTTACTTCGTAGCACAGACTATCCTCAGAACCCACAAGGGATCCTAATGATACCACTCAATTAAACAGAGAAGTGATGGGACTTCAGAAGTGAAATTCTCTTCACCTCAAGACCTCAAGCAGACCAGGGATGAAGTTTTGACAGACACTGGTTCTGAAGCTGAAGACAGCATCACACAGGGCAGCTGCAACGTTGGACACAGTAGTCATGAGCTTCATGGCTTGGCACAGTCTAAGAGAGCTTTACTCAGAACAACAGTCTCAGGAGCAACCTGCTATAAGAAGAGCAGATAAACCCTTTCTCAAGGCCTCCTAAACAAAGGTAGTACAAGAGACTTCATATGCAAATTCAGTAATCCAGAGTAACTTGATATTCTAGTTAACTCTGAAATAGTTCACCATGTTAGAACCAGTAAGTGCTGGCTGTAAAGAACCTATAAGTTAAAAAATCCCCAACACAGAAACCAACCCAACCACCCTCTACCTGAATTAATTCAATAGGGGACTAAGAAGCATCCCTGGTACTAAGAGCATCAAGGTGCTGCACCTCTGAGATCTGGAACAAAAGAAGTAATCTACCAAGCTTTCATTTTCCGTAACAAACAGCCAAACTCAAATATTTCAGGCCTCTCACAGCTACTTCCTCTGCTCCTTTAATCGAGCCTTGAAGGAAGAAATCACAGCTAACATGCATCTGAAGACAATCATTAAAAGACATTGGAGGAGCTGGATTAAGTTCAGACAAGGACAACAAAGCTGACAAGAGGTCTGCAGAACAAGCCTTATGATATGCGGCTGAGGGAGCTGGATTTGTTTAGCCTAGAGAAAAGGAGGCTGAAGTGTGACTTCATCACTCTCTACCAGTACCTGAAAGGAGGTGGGGGTCAGTCTCTTCTCTCAAGTAACAGGTGATAGGACAAGCCTCAAGCTGCACCAGGAGAAGTTTATATTGGATATTAGAAACTTTTTTACAGAGAAAGGGTTATTAAGCATTGAAACAGGCTGCCTCGGAAGAGGCATCACTCCAGGGAATAGTTAAGCACTGGGTAGACGTGGTGCTTAGAGATAATGGCTTAGTTATAGTTCTTGTTAGTTAGGCTGATAGTTGGACTTGATGATCTGAACAGACCTGTCCCACCCAGGCAATTCTTTACTTCTATCATTAGTCAAATACCCCTTGAGAAAAAAAAACATTCAGTTTTCAAGCTGGACTGAAAAAAGGATGACAATGAGCAAATATGTGGTTCTCCTACCCTTCAACGGGTTACAGAATTTTTGATGGCATATATCAGGAGATCAAAGCAATTTTCCTATAAGAGCAATCTCCTTCCTGAATAAAATAAATTAGTATAAAGCACTGGCTGGAAGCAGAATGCTCACAGATGAATGGCATCTAGCTAATGGGGTATATTCAGCAAGAATCACATCAATACTACTAACAATTATAATCTATCTCAACAAAAATGCAAGAAAAGCAACACCAAAATACACACAAATCAAAGAAATGAGAAAACAGCAAATATTACTAGGATTGACAATGAAATTACAAAATGAGATACTGAAATTATGGGCCAGATCCACTCCTCAGTCACAATTTTGTATGCTTGTCACACATGTAAAAATAAATTAACCTTTTAATCTTTACCTTCATCATTCCTGATTCATGCTAGAAAATAGCTTAATACATGTATTTAGTAAACAAGCAAAAAATCCTTATTTAGATGAAAAAGAAAACAGCTTCATATTTTTGAATAAAGGAGATGACCTCAAGCAATATCTTCCATTTACAGTACTTGAAATCAGAGACATTTGAAGCCTGCTATGCAAAAGATGCACACAAAGAAAAAATGAACCTCAAACACCTTTCGTTCATTTCACTTGTAATTCCTCAGCTCTCAGATATCTAAAAAGATTTATCATACTAAACTCCCTGTAGATGATAGGCAGCCAAACATTTAAATGTGACATCCAGAAAGGTAATTTGTCCTTATAAGGGCAGTCCACATCCCTAAGCATTCAAGCTGTCATCTTCTACTTTTAAACACTTAGGGTTTTTGGATGAGCAGTGATAATTTTTAACAAAGCAGAGATGTCTCAATTTGCAAATTGAGTAACTCATCGAATAAGAAAGTTGGATTTGTAATAGAGTCTGACAGATGTCTGCACCACGACATGACAATGACAAAGTGCCTCTGAAATTTTCTCTTCAAAGATGAAGCTTCAGCTTGCCTCCTTTCACCTCTAGGAATCCAAATAATATTTTTGATTATACAGGTGAAAAGAAATTTGGTTTCAGCTACTATCCATTTACATCCAGCAAAAAAGTTACGATTATAATACCAGGCTCTGATCATGAGAAGCTCCAGCAATAATAATATTGCAAAGCACACTTAAGAGCCCCTGATGCTACAGGAAGAAGAAAAAAGAAAAAAACACCAAAAAAACCCCACAAAACCCCCCTGCAACAACAACAAAAAAACTTTCCTAAAAAGCTGTAGAAGGTGTTACTAGTAACACCTAATAAAATGGCCACTTTTCATTCAAGTCTACATAATCTCAATGCAATTCTGTGTTTTAAAGTGCCACCTAACCAAAAGTGTGAAAACTGCTGTCTCTCACACTGCCTTTAAATGCCTGTAAACCTCCTGAACTACTGGAATAGGACTGTAGACCTCAGCCACTGACTCAGCCATTCATTCTTCTTCAAGGACACACAGCTGGAAAGAATGAATAAAACTTGACAACATAATATTCTTCAGAAGATTTTACTTTTTTCTTAGGGCATGGGTTTCTCAGTTGTACATAGATTTATATAACTTACGGCTGCAAAGAGTTTCTCACTCATACAACTAGGAGAGACACTGCAGATTTTGCTTCTTAGGAATAAAATACAATAGCAAATAGCATTAAGAAATGACAATACAGTCTACTTAATTTTTAAAAAAGCAGAAAGAACATACAAGATGGATTCATAGAAAAGGTTTAAGCATTTAGTGGTTAAAAAACGTATTTGTTAAATAATTCTTTAAAAAGTCCAGATCTTAAACTTTTATTCATGATGTTGCTAAACCACTGAGGAACTGGCCAAAAATTTCAAAGATTAATTAAAGTAAAGAAGCAGTATATCAAGTATATGCCAGCTTTAAAGTGAAGTCTATAAAACCATTTCTGAACAAGTTACTCCATATCTGCTTACTGAAATGTCGTAAGTCCCTCTCTGAAGCAGCTGCTAGAAACTTCCAGGAGCACTACACAAACCGAAACAAACAACTGTTCTGACATCTGCAGCAAGTCCTTTAAAGTACTTTTAAGTACTTTTAAGATATTTACTCCTTAGAATAACAGCCAGCACAGTCTCTCCTCAGGTTCTGCTACAGCAGACAGTGACTGATGAGGGAAGGTTAAACGACTCGTAATTTATATGACCAATTGATGATTTTAGTAAGTGATGAGGCTAAAACTCCTGTATCATTTAAATAAAATGAATTGTGCTCTTGTTAGCCCATATACTCACTAAATAACATTAAGAAATGAAATCATGTGATTTCTGCCCTCTGCATCCACCTACTTCTTGTAATAGGCAATACCTTCACAAAGCAGATAAAATACATTTAACCGCCAGTGCCCGAAAGACCAAACCTAAGCAATGCCAAGAATTAAAAGATGTTTTCCAGAGTGTGTGTATTTCATGAAAAACTCATGTGATATGTAAATTCAAGGGATCAAAACTTGGTAAAATAGTGAGACCATACTTAAGTAAAGAAGTATTTTAGTTTTCAGTGTCTCCAAAACAGGTCAGTAAATTTAGCTAAGAAAATTACGTGAAGACTAAAAAACTAAGCTGAGAAACTTACCTGAAGATCATTAGTGCTACATAAATTCATCTGTCTTAAACACTCCATCTGTAAATAACATACAACCTACAGACAGTAACCATTACTCTGTGCCTCTGGAGATGAGTTACTTTGTCTTCTACTGTGGGAATTTCCCCTATCCCAGCTGCAGCAGAAGGCATTTGCTACCTGGAAGAACTGTCAATCCCACATATCCATTTTATGATTCTGTTACTGCAGAACTGAATGTACTGATGAAGAAAACAGGTGAGACTCTGTGGGCTGTAGGAGAGCTAAACACGTCAGCATGTAACATGAAGACTGTTCAGTTCACAGCCATGTAATTGCTTTGCCAATACACCAGCAGTTAAGTAGTTGAAGAAATTTGTCTGGAGACATGCTGAACAGTCAATTTTCAACCCACTTAGAAATCCCCTTTAAGGCACTGAAAATTCATCCAGAAATGGAAGAGACCAAAATGGCTGCAGTCAATGAACAGGATATTCATGTTATCAGAAAACCAGGATTTCCAAAATCATTAACGCTTTTCCGGTACAACTGAAAAAACCCCAAACAAACAAAAGATAAAGCCAAACCTAAAAAAGACAAACCCAAAAGCTGCTAGTGTCTTTCCAGGGATGATGCCTCCATGGCTTTTCTTGGCCATGTGACAATATTAGATAGATGTGTGGATATTCACCAGCTCACCTCCTTCTCATAGTGGCTACAAGAAAAGACACAACTCAACAGGTCAACATTTGCCTCACCACTGGAATGGGATGCTACATCTGCATGATGCATTTTAATCTGCATTAGGGGTAATTGTTATGTGCTTGTACTGAATTAGCCTCCATGTTGTTGCTTCACTCATGCTATTATGCATCTGGTCAATAAATTTTCATTCAGAACTCAAATTCTGCATCCATCCTCCAACAAGCCCTTTTTTTGGTTACAGGAATTATTCCCCAGCTCTGAACTAAATATTAATGCCTAAATTTAATTTTATAATCAAAGAATAATAGAATGGCTTCATCTTTTAGAAGAATTAGAAGAATTCACACATGGTCTCACAGAAGTACATACAAAGTTATTAGACAAAGAAAATATTGCTAAATTCAGGACGTGGATAAAAACAAGATACAAACCCCAGATTTTCTACTAAATGTCAAACTAACTTTAATTTAGAACTCATAAATACATACACTTCAGATAGATAATTTCTCTTTTGAGGATACAGACTACACACATCCCTCAGTCCAAGCACCAATGCCTTTTTAGCTAAAAAGTGGACCTGTTGCACATAAATTGAAGCATGTTTTTCACCTTCCACAAAGTTCGAGGTGTCTCACTGCTTATCAGTATCTTCTGCACTGGACTCTTTATACCTGAAGATCTGTCAAGCTTTTCCAAAACTTTTCAGGGCTTAAAAGAAACATTCTGATACAAAGGGCCTGGAAGCTGGGAATGCAGTAAGGGTACCCACCAATCCAGCTCACCATCCTAGTGGTACCCACAGCATGATGAAAGCCTATATCCTCTGATCATCTATCTGGCCTTTACACGATACCATTTTCTCTTCAATACTTCTGCTGGACAACATCAGTCTCACAGCCTGCACCGCTTTTCTACATGAACTTCTAGTCCCATAGAAGGACAGCATCTATTGCTCTTAGAATCTGAAAACAAATGAACAAGGCTCAGGTGAGTTAATACCCACCAGAGTTCTAACTAGAAGACATCAAATTAAATACCAGCTCATCCAGGTCTGCTCTTCAAGTAAGAAAATTAACTGTAATGATTCACCCGGTGTAAAATCACAAAGTTCTTTCTTACGGGCTAAATCTTTGCACTCCAAGTTAAAATACTCCAAAGGAAAGAAAATTATGTCCTCAGGGTGTACATGAAATAGCTGCCCACACAACCATCAACCTGCTTTCTGCATGCCCGTCTTCTTCAAACTACAGTGAAACTGATGAAGACTGGAGTGTCTATATTTTTTCATATCTCCTTTTCAATATTTTCCAACATGCAATTTGCATATTTTCAGATGTTTTAATTTACATATTTCCAGAGCACCAAATTTTATCTCTTGCCCATAATTTCAACCTCTTTCTGTCCATTTGTATAACCTCATCTGTATTTGTTGAACACCCTAATTTTATAACCATCTGCGAATGCAATTAATGTAGCATTCAATCTATGTACTAGATTCCTAGCAAGTACATTACATTTATTTATACTGCAGATCGTAAAAGCAACAAGTTGCCAGATTCTTTAAATCAATGTTTTATCAATACCCTTTTTACTGTCTCCACAATTACTTTTCAATGCAGCCAACAGTTTTCAGATGGAATAACACTGATTTTAAAAGGTAAAGTACTAAATTCATTATTAAACCTTACATTACATACAACATCACTCCACCAAAATCTTAAAAAATATGTTTTCTAGCATGAATTACTTTGCTTATGGTCCTTTTTACCTTACCTAATGCTTTATTCAGTACAGAAAAATAATGGGACAAATACAACGATATGAATNTACACTCCATGAAGCTAAGCAAGGACAGTTTTCCAACACACACTTCATGTCCAGTGAGATGGTAGAGATTAAACTTACTTTGTAAGTGCCACAAATTGAAAACAAAAAAAGTAGGATCAATTCTGTACAGCCTGAGAGAAGTAGAGGGTCCCTCAACAGAGCTAATGCTCTGAACACAATGAAGGGGAAGAAATAACACAATTGTTTACAAGAAAACACTACATGCTATCACACAATGTTAATTTGGGTAAGCAGAGGCTGCAATAAACCACCTAGAAACTGTGGAGCCTACAATATTAATCTTCAAATAAACTTACATATGAATATGTAAGATGGAACATGAAGAGGTACATCAATGGAATCAATTCTTAAAGTGATGTCAAAATCATTCAGAAAGGAACTCACCAGGATAGTCCCCTTTCCTGTGCCAAACTTCAAGTCCCTGTCTAAAATTGTGTTCTCAATAAGTTTGGAATTCCTAAACTTTACAATCATCGTGCTTTTAGCAAGTTATAAGCAGTTATAAGCACTACAGACAATACTTTCACAAATCAATTACACAAAGATCCATCAAGAATATCTTAGACCACCACTTCAGAATCTTACTGATTTACTGTTGGTGACCTATTTCAGTTTTCATTTCTTAGCCCAAACATACACTTTAATTGGTGAACTTCACTCAGGTGCACATACCAGTATTTAACTTTGATTGTAAAGATGTATTTGGGAACAATATTTATGCTTGTGTATAATTCATGATTAGGACTAGATGATCTCTACCACTCTCTTTCTGGCCTGTTTTTAAAAATGCTATGGTAGCTGTTAATTTCAGAAAACCGTTGAACCAACTACTGCAAAACTTCTTGCTAAGTTTAGTTCATCACAGGGGCCTTCTATAATCATTACCCCGAGGTATCGGGAATAGAACAGGTTTCTTGGCAATTTTTCTGCTTATTTATTATGCCCAAACTTCTGTTTACTCCAGTGACAGTCTGTAATATCCAAGTTAAACTTGCCAAGACTCTCTTAATCTAAACTCATGCCTTAAAGTCTGTTTATTTCCCTAAATAATCTCACCTTCTGCTTGTCTCCTCCTCACTGAGGAGACAAGCTCCAGCGGAGGACAGTCCGTGCTGGGGAAGCGAAACCCAGAAAAAAAAGGGCAGGCAAGAAGCTGATTTTTGGGGCTTTCGGAACACGGAGAAAGCTGCGAGGCTGGGCCGTGCCCCGGCAGCTCCGGAAAGCGGTGCCCAATGAGGGAGAGCGGGCGGAGCCCCTGCCCCCGGCGGCAGCTTCAAACGGGGTGCAAACTCACCAACAGCCTCGCTTCGCCCTCATACAGGTAAAAGGGGCTTTCACTCGCGGAACCAAGCGGGGAGTGGACGTTCCCTATCGTTAGCAAGAGCGGTGGCAGCGGCTGTGAGGAGTTAACGATGGTCTCCCCCCGGCGGAGGCTGCGCTGCCAGCGGCAGGCAGAAAGTGTTTGTGAGCGCAGAGAGCGCTGTCCCAGAGCAGGGCCGTGTCCCGGGGAGAGGCTGCGGGCGCTGCCGGAGCCTCTCGCTGCTGCCGAGGGGCAGCTCTGAGGGGCCGCTGCGCTGTGAGCAGGGGAACCGTCTGCTCAGCGCCATGTCAGCGAGAGCTCCGGGAAGAAGTGGAAAGGCTCAGGTCCAGCAGAGAAACTGAGGCAGAGACGGACTTTCGGAGCAAGACGCTGCCCTCCTTAAATAAAAAACCGGAGTCCTTGTCAGATAGGAGCCAGGATCATGGTACCCCCATATCCTGCCCTTGTCAGGCAGAAGCCAGAATCCTAAAAGAAAGAAGCAAGTGGAGCGAAGTTGGTGGTCGGGGCAGTGGGCGAGCTCCCTCCCTGTCCACCTCCAGTTCCTCTGAACAAGGGGAACGAGGTTCTGGTTGTTGAAGGCCCAATAAATGAAGATGTGAGCGACTGCCATTCCTCACTGCCAATGTCTTTGAAGTTGGAGAGGGCCCTTGCTCCAATAAAATCCTCATTCACAATCAGCTAGTCTAAATAAAACTGAATAAGCCACCTTATGCTGACTTTTTAAAGTAACATCCAGACACATTTCACTCATGATTAGTGAAAAGTTATCATTGAAGTATGCTTTTAAAGCTTCTGCAGCTGTTGAAACCAAAAGAAGCAAAATATTAAATAAATTCGTTTTAAAATACTTGCTTTTTAGAAAATTTTCAAAATCTTTCTGTGTCCAAAGAAGCATATTTAGAAACAGGCAGAATAATTTGAATTTGCCTTTAAACTACATTCTAGTTCTACCCATCTTGAAGTTGATATTTAAATCATGTGAAAAAAAACTACAGCTGAACAGAACTGGAGTATCTGGGACAAGGTCATAGGAGACTGAAGTCTAAACACAAAGTGGTGCAGTTCCAAATCAGTCAATGTTTATGATAAATAACAACCTGTAAATCAAGCTTACCTCCAAAGGAAATAAAACTTGCTGCCCAGATGAGATGCTTTGAAAACAATGGCTAAAGCTAAAAGCAACTAATTTCATGTCAATCTGTCACAAAGACCACAGAAAAACAAATGGGTAGTAGGAGAGGTGTCAAGGCATAATCAGAATTCATTTAAGATGGAAAGCAAGAATCAGAAACTTAAACTGCTGAAAGGGCAACTGCCACATGAGATTTTTATCTTTAATAAGTTTTCCCTACAAAACAGTGTGGAAGATCTATTACACCATGAATTATGATACTATCTGTGAATTAGATTGCTGATGGATCAGACAACATGGGAGTAAACAGTACAGTGGGAATACAACCCCCTAAGCCGACACACAGGTCCAGTAGTAAAACAAATCTTCAGGTCAACATAAAAAATACCACATACTCACATGCACACACACGGAGCAAAGGGAATCTGGGTTTGATATGAATGGGTTTTTCAGAACCTGCAAACTGTTGGAGGAAAAGCATGTAGAAATTTGTTCTCTGAACTTCAACAGCTGTTTCACAGGGAAGATAAATGTAAGGAGGCTGAGCACTATAATAGACGGCACCATCTAAAGGAGATACATGTAAAGAGTATTAGAATGAAAAAAAGCCAACATCATTTAATGTGGGGACTAGTGCCTTTAATCCAACAAAGAGATCATATCCTAAGGGATGATATCAAGCATTCATCAGAAAGCAGACTCAAATATTTTTGGAAGTCAGAGATTTTCAGCATTTGATGTGAATTGCATTTTTATTGTTTTCTTTTTGTTTTGTTTTGTTCTTTCCCCCACAAGCAGCATCCCTACAAAGAGTATTTGTGAAATTGTTCACAACCTCTCTACATTTAGAAGGATTTGTATAGATCCTACTTCTGGTTCTGTCAGAAATGCATTCACAGACACAAGGACGTTGTAATACATCACTGTAAAAGAGTATGTTCAACTTGTTTAGCAGAAAAGCACCAAAATTCCATGTTCATTCTGGTTTAATGTTTCAGTGCCAACAAAGAGAAGAAACAATCCTTCATGGTATTAGCTGGGGGGCCATACTGAACCAGATCATAAACATGTAATGGTGATTCTGCTATTTTCCTATATTTGCATGCTAATCTGCAAAAAATTAAGTTCAATGCTATATTAGCTGAACAAGAGTTAGATCACATTAATGTCCTCTAATTTGAAATAACCTGATAAGTGGAAGAAAGCTCTCTAGGCTCCCACCTTAACTTCCTCATATCTGTGGAGATAGTGAGGCAGGTTCAGTAATACTGAGAAGACTGATGTTCTCTTGCAACTCTTACAAATGACCACAACAACCATCCCCAAATCTCATCCTTCTATACAAATGAATCAACAGATTTTACTGCCCATCTCTCTCCCAATTGAAGTACACACCTCATTAGAAGCACAGTCCCTATTTGCATCCTTTTTGAAAGAACTCTTACAAAAACAAGGCAACTATTACCAAGCATGTGCAGCAGACAGTTTCCAAGAGGTCATTTCTTCATTGCATTAATCCAGGGACTGCCAGAGTACATCATTTATTGTAATTTTGGCTGCAGACCTGTTTTTTTTTAAATAGTTGTAAAATATAGAAGGTACATTTAATGAAAAATGTATGCACTATCATTTCCTTTTACTAACTTCAAACTGCAGAACTCATCTACTAGCTGAAGAATGTCTGTCGCCTGAAAGAGGAACTAAATGACATTTTACATCACCTTAAAAATGTACCATGTGCCACTTGCTGCATTTGATCTATTTTCATTTAAGAAAGCAAGACTAAGACACTAAAGTACAAAAAAACAAATAAAGTGAGTACAGTTACACTCCAAAGCATCTGTCACTTGCTGATGATTTAAGCCTAATAAGCCCGTTTCTTTAAGTCCAGGTACAGCTAACATCAAGTTTTTATTTGGAAACAGAGTGGTTTACCTGAGGGGCAACACCCAATACAAGGCTAATGTCACTTCAATTCTTATAAAAGTCAAGCAATCAATTGGGGTTGAAAGGTAACAATTTTTTTAGTCCTTACAGTACATTTTCAAATAAACCCCCAAAATTTAAGCACCTTTCAAGCCACAGCAATTGCATCACATTTGATTAGAAAGCTGTAACGCAAGGAGGTCTTTAGTGGGCTGCATCTCCTTGGGAAAATAAGACACAGGTCTACAAAGGCAGTAATACTAAATACAGATCTAGAAAAGATAGAAAAGCAAGAGAGCTATTCCCTCACAGGCACATCGAGGTGCAGAAAGATAGTATCATTGATGATACATGCTAGTAAAATGTGCATGCCTGCAAACAGACAAATAGATAAATGGAGAATGTGAATTTTACATGTATTTTTTGATAAATCAGTTCTCTCTGCAGCTCTTACAGTGCCTGAAAAGATGTGCAGCAAAATGCTATCCACTAAAATGACATGAATTTTTCATATTATCTAATTTATCATTTTGCAATAATCAGTATTTCTAGATATGCAGAAAATAGTTTGGTGATTCAGCAAACTAAGATTCAGTCTATATCTTTTCAGCAGTGCTTTTTTTCCCCATTCTCAAGCTGTAATCACATTAACATTATAGGAAAAAAAAAGGGGGAAATAAAAAAATTAAAAAGAAACAAACCAAAAAATCTCCAGACCATCAAAAAATGCTGAATTATTGAAGTGCATGAGAAAGAAGAATCATGAAACTACTGAGAAAAACTCTTCTGAATGCCCATTGTTTTTTTTCCAGTAAGTGCAGGAACAGAAAGATTGCAATAGCTAAATGGACTAAGCAGAGAACCTCTGTCTACAGAACAAAATCACTGTAGCAAATTGACAGAAGCTGGGTTAGTGATGTAGAGAGCCTGGCCCCCTCTGCTGTCTATTTTGTGCTTCTTCTAAAATGTTCCTAGTAAACCTATAGACTGAAAGAACATTGTTTTTGTATTTGTGATTGCCTTCCTTTGACTTAGACATTGATGGATAACCCTGACAGCTCTTATAGAGACTAATATAACATGCTAGACTTGGAAAAGTCTGTGTTTAGAAAGGAAAAGGGGACACAAAGAGGTTAAAAAAATCTTCATTAACTGCATTAAGCTCTTTCAGCTTGCTCCATCTAAAAATGTTCTGTATGTGTAATAAGGAATCTAAAGTTTATGCATAAAGTGACAAATTCCTCTACATCAGAGACAAGATGTAGATACACACAGGCATGTTATATGGCAGAGACAAGTAACATCTGACTTAAAAACATTTTAAATGTTCTACCCATAAAAATGAACTTTTGCAATATGCAAGTTACATTTTAATCAAAAATGCGTAGCATATACTTAATAGGTCTTAACTAATACTGATTCCTTATTATACAAAAATTCATCCTCAAAGGATTCTGCCATAAAAAGAAGTATCTTCATTTCAGTTCTAGTCTTATGCTCCCTTAGAGCTTTTTTCCACAGAGGGTCAGAATATTAAAGGAATGAGGAAGAAAAAAACCCAAGCCATTTGCATGGCTTTGTCCCTTGTGGACAATGTCCCTAGTTCTCCTTTTAAATCCCACGCTCTTGGGACATACATCATCCTCCTCTGACACACATCAGTACCAACTTAAGTGTCTTACTCAGTCCACTGGCTTCTCCTTCTGTGCCTAGAGCAGCCTACAACTCATGCACATTAACAAAGCAAAGAAGATGTATACCACAGAGGTTACAGCATTTTTAAAACTGCTTGTGTAAAATTAGTCACAGACAACAACACTAATTAAAAACAGAGCAAAAGAATAAAATTAAAAGAAAAAAACAAAAAAGCTTCAGATATCTGATTTATACTACTCAACAGCTGAACTAGAGAATTAAGTCAAGCCCAAATGGAAAATAAAGCCATTGGTACCCAGCTGGAATGGCATATGAGTCTTTAGCCTGAACTCTGCCAAGGTTGAGACTACATAAAAACCTTCCATTCCAAGCAGAACCATTCACTGAAATTATGTGTAACACAAACCAAAAGAGCTGCATCCAGAGAACAGTTGAACCAAACCTGGAGACAGAGTCTACTGGATTGGCTCCCATTAGAACTCAGTTACAGAGAAATAAAGAAATGAAGGCAAAAAGGAAGTCTCTGCATCTTACGTAAGAAATTCCCTTCACTGACAAGCCTTATCAAGTCCCTTCAGGCCATAACACACCCATAAAGCTTCCGGTTTTGGCTCGTTCAGAATTCCTAATTTGAAGAAAGATGTATGATCTTTATGTTCTCTCCCCTGGCATTCCCATCCTTCAGATTAGCACTTCAAAAGCACAACAGACTTCTCTCTCAATATGAAGGAAGACCAACTGTTTTAACTGGAAGGTCTCCTCCAAAAGGTAGCTCAAGACTTCCCATTGCAAATCCTCATTCCCTTAGTCCTGATGCACACCAAGATAGGCAGCACTTAATAGTAAGTTCACTTCATTAAGGCAGTTCACCATTATAAATAATTTGGTTTTAAACTTGGGTGATGTCATAGTAGTTTTCAAAGGTACTTTTCCATTTTTTGAGTCCTCTAATTTTAGCAACATTGACTCTCCTTTAGGGGAGATGCGTTTACAATTTGACCACAGAAAGGTGGGAAAAGTTAGTTTCTTAACTTTTCATATTACCAGCTTCCCTTGCAGTTCATCTTGTGTTCTCATCCAAGCTGAGGCTTTTACTCAACTTCTCTTGCCAGGTTCTGCTGCTAAGACAAACCTGTTTTCCCACTCCTTGTCCTAATGACTGTGACAGACACAACAGTTTCATCACATCATCCCAGTGAAAGAAAAAAATATAATTAAAGGTCTATTTAAAATGCTTCACAACAAGCTCTAATCAGTCCCTCAAAAGTGAGATTTACTACACTCACATCATAGGTGGAAAGAAAACAAAAGACAAAAAAGTTATGTTACAGTCCAAGCCACTCGGGTGACTACCAGCAGAAATGAAAACTTAACTTCAGCAGGTTGCAAACACCTTTTCTGTACATAGTCCCAGAAAAGCTTGTCTTCCACAGAGGAAATATGAAGAATGGGGCACGGGGAATGAATAATACTTTAGAAAACAGGAACATAGAAAGCATTCTATATTTTACAGTAGTTTGCAACTTGCTGGCCAACTCTATAGATAGTTTCACTAAATGCATTTTATTCTTCACACAAGTTTATTTCACTCTGTTAATTTCCCATGTCCTCACAGTCAAAAAGGTGTGGTTTTATTTGATATGACCATCATGTCTAAGACACTTCCTGCAACCTCATTGCAAATATCAATGAAGAAAATGCCATTTTCACTAACCAATGTGCAGGTGATATCACCCTATGGGAAGATACAAGTGCTGTCTGTACCAAGCTTCATCTTTTGAAAACCTCTCTCACACTACTTGTTTTATGATAACTTTCTCAGAAAAAATACTATTGACACTATATTGTATCACTCTGGTAGAAGACTGAGGAAGATTTTCTATATTCTGATGATGCACATCAGATCCTTTATAACTTCCTACTGTGTGATAAGGAGCATTAAAAAAAAAATGTACAATGTGTAGGGTACAATTTTTTGTCCTGCATAGGGTTTTGTATTTTATTCTTATAATGAATTCTCAGAAGCCACTATGGCACACGTCCTGAATGTGGCTTAACATAAATAGGCACCTCATATAGTTCAGAGGACACAGTAAACTCATCCTTGAAGAATAGCATAGACACAAAATTTTTTTAATATATCACCTAATTAGCATTTTGCTTAACTAGCAAAATTATGCTGTATTGATAATCCTAATCCAAATATTTTGTCCTGATTTAATTGGACATCGCATCAGGCTTAAAATATATGACCGCATTCTTAATTTCAACCTATATTTGTAATAGGAGAGAGGGGAAAATCTCAGCTATTATATAGCTAAGATTTAAGAAACCATTTTTATTTGTTAATTCCACGCTATACTTTTGGATCACTTTCAGAATTGGACTGCACAAGCCAAAAGTAGATTTTAGGAGGAAAAAGTACAAAAATAACAGGTTTGGTTATTTAAGTTCATGTGGAATAATACAATTTCATCAGAACTGAGAAATATAAGTGTAATTTTTCTGCACTGACAGAATTGAGTAGGAGACATATCTGTAATTAAGCTTTGGTTTTGAAGTAGTAGTTAAATAGACTTATGTGAGAGCTCTATCAAAGCAGGTAACCACATCTCTCATACAAAAATCTATTTCATCATTTATAGTTTTTATCACATCATATAGCATAACTTTCACATGAGAACAAAGGTCATTTTAAAGCAAACTGTTGTTCTAAGGTAACTTTTAATTTGAGGACCAAATGTAAATTGCTATGGTGAATGCACGTTAGGTCACTAGAACAACGGTAGCTAAACTCAGATGTGACCTAGCAACCCAGGTGTTCAGGAAAAGTGCTGTTAACAGTAAGGATTGATGATCTAATCAAACTGTCACACTTAGATCCTCAGCAGGGTGGTTGGAGGGGAGGTGGAGGAGGATAATATTCAGAAAGCAAGCACATGCTTAGTGTTACTTTAAATTGATACTGACATTTTCAATTGTAAAAAGAAATTTTTTCCTAAGTAATATAGGAAACAACTCTCCTAACCTTCCGGAGGATATCAGATAATCAGAGAGCTTGTTTTGCAAAAGCCAACTTCTCAGATGTGTGACTTTATGAAATACAAGCTACCAGACATTTTAGGGATTCAAGATGATAGCATATATTTTAAAGCTTTTCTTTCACTTAGATGGGTGTAAGTGGGTACATGACTAACTCTGTGCATATACACATATGTCATAAAGCAAAATAATTAATAAACCAATGTATTTGTTCTAGTACCTCTATGTGTTCTGCTCTCATGCTGTCTTTTGACTATACCACCAAAGAATCAGCAAAATGCCCAGTGAAAATGTCAACAAATAAGTAAAGATGAAACTTCAGAACAAGAAGCTGGTTCTTCCTCAGTTTTTAATATTCTCTGCCTATTTGCAACATGTTTAAAATTCAAGGCATACAGGATTCCCTTATTGCAGAAGTAAAATATTATTTCCTTACATGAATTTGTCCATGAGTGAAGTTGTCAAAATTAGCCACAAATGGGTAACAGTGACATTATAGAAGAGCTGGTTTTCAGTTGGAAATAGACTGGCTTAATGTGTCAGAAAAATAGGCAATTATATTGTTTGAGTAGCAAACAGTAGCCATTTTCTTCATGAGACTCTGAGATGGCCATGTAAAGGATGTCACCTTCACATCCTTCCAGGAAAACAACAGTATGATGATGGTGAGTTTGTATGAACACTTTCAGAATGCCAACAAGAGGACTAGGCTTTTGGTGTCCCTATCTTGACCATGGCTAAATCGCTCTGAATATACAGCACTACACAGAGTGATGGCAGATCAGCAGAAATAAGGCCATGGATGTGAAATTCAGAAATTTTCTCTCATTTGTCTGCAGTGAGCTGTTGATTCTGTAAGTGGTACAAAACCAAGAAATCATCTTATGAAGGGCCAGTGAGCCACAGGTGTACAAACACAAGCAGCTCAAATATGATAAGTAGGAGTAAGGTTTTCTTATGCAAAACCCTGCATCTGCTCTATGTTTACACTTTTGTTTGCCTTGTAGCTCTAGAGATAGTGAAGCTAAGCACCATTCTATATGATGAAATCTATGCAACTGCATAAGCATAACGAAGACAGCAAGGAGTCCTTTTAAAATCACCAGTTTCAGATATATCAATTACAGAAAAGTCAAAGCCTTAGGAAAAAAAACAAAGAAAAATATGGCCAAAACCTTCAGAGATGCACTTTCTCTCACTTGCGTGCCATACTTGTAAAATTTCTAAAATTGCTCAGTCATAAAACAGATCCCAAAGATGAAGTTATTTAATTTAATCTGTCCTTTTTCTGTAGCTGTTGCATTCCTTCCACCTGCAGTGATTTTACTGGCCCACTCAGGTATACAGAAGAAATATGTATCTAGTAGATTGTTTTTATGTTTAAATATTAAGACTTCAGGCATTAAAAATTATATGAAAGACACCCTATGGGAAAAAAATTTGGAAATCATAAAATCTGGATGATATTCAGCAGCAGGAATTTCCTCAAGCTACCCTTTACTGCAAAATTAATTCACATTACTGGAAGGCTTTTCTATACCCACAGTGTTGGGAATGTTTTGTCCTATGGGGGACTGTTCACACAGGATTCAGAATTTACATATTTCACTATTTTGTTCAGTTATTTTCCTCAATAAAGAGCATCAAACCTCTGCGCTAAATTTAAAATGAATTACAATTTTGCTGAAGGTTTAATTGCTAAGTAATTTGTTTGAACAGTTTAAACAATTTACAATTTAGTCAACATAAAAATTTGTGGGCAATCATATGGGAAAACTCATAAAACCGCAGCTAAATTTCAAGTAATCAAAGTTTTATAGACTGAAATAGCCTTTAACTAACAAATTATCATTATGATTTGATGTTAACTGCACTGTTATATTTTAATT
>VZTY01029254.1:77500-132317 GCA_013400935.1 Turnix velox
TAATGAGCAATAGTAAAATAACTTCATTCTTTTACAGCCCTTCAGCTGTTCTTTTTTCTTTCTGATAAGATGCTGAATTTAGCACTTGTCTTAGTGAGAACAGTCTTCAAATGTATAAATGGCTGCCTATTATTTCCTTTATAGAGAAGTACACACATATGATGCATCTACAGACAATAAGCCAAGAGGAAAGCCAGCTATGAATTTTCAGCACATCTTCTAGTACCTGAGGAATCTCAGATAACCCTAATGGCTTCCTCATGTTCCTCAGACTGCCATGGACAGAGAAGAGCATTCAGGCAAGTGACTGAGAAGCTTGTACCCACACTCATACTCCAAAACAGTACAAGAACAGCAAAGAGCTCAACTCCACAGGAAAGCCCTGCTTTTGAAGCTTTAAGTAAGCCTCCAAAACAGCAAAAGTTTAACATAGATCATGGATAAAACCTTAGCTCCTAGCCAATGCTAAAAAATTCAGCCCTTTCTGCCTCCTATCATCACAAGCTTTTGACTCATGATTACTTCAAGGAAAAGCTACATTTCCTTCCTCAGGGTTTTTCCAAGGAAGCATTGTTTAACTCCAAGATCCCTCTTAAGCTAAGCACAGAAAACAATCAATTAAGTTTTCCATTCTCATCCAGTTAGCCTAGTAATGTTAGGTTGCTGTGTAAATGCTCAAAATTATTAACAAGCAGCAGCAGCATAAAGTGGTGACAAAGCATGAGATCAAGACTCAGCACCTCAACCCTCCAGAGGTTACAGGTAAGCTCTCCTCTGTGTATCCGTATATACTTCCAAAACCTCTAACTGGAAGCCTTTCCCTTAAACAGTCACTAACTCATTCTTTCAGAATATGGATACGTATGACACACCACACTCACTTTTGACACTTGTTTTCTCCAAAGCAAGTGTCAGGAAACTGCAATTTATTAAAAAATTTTGAAAAAAAAATCCAAAATAACAAAGCCCTATTCATTTTTCCTGTCTATTTTTCTTTCTGATCTCAGTAATGCCTTCCAAGGACATATCATGCAGTCTTGTAGACTGCATATCATGCAGTCTTGTACTTTGTTATTCCAGAATTGCCACAGGTTTATGCAAGCACATTGAACAAAGAGTTCCTTTTTTACTTTTTAAATCCTCTTTTAATTTAAAAATAATTGTGTAAAAAATACATGGATTTTGGAAGTATACTACCTTCAACAATATTTGAAAGAGCATCTCACAATGGCTGCTACTACATAGTAACAGTCATTTAATTATACCTGTTGCTCTCAAGTTGAGATCAATATATGGCTTTTCCAAACAGTTAAGATAATTTGAAAATCACATAATCTTCATATGATGACACTCCCACTGTAAATTTGATTTAATTTTTGAAGTACATGAAAAAACACCAGAACAGCCTTAAAAAAGCCCCAAACAAAAAAATGTTTCGTAACTCAGTTTCCAGTACAGGAAGTGTTTGTTCTCCCTTTAACTCTATGGATACAAATGATCCATTTAACTCAATGGGATAACTCAGATACAAAGAAGTTACCGCAGAGCCAATTAATTGTTTCAAATTTGTAAGGCAGGTGAGGTACTCAAAAAAGGCCTTTTTCTGCTATACTTATATAAAAAATAGCTTAAACAGATGTATCAGATAAAATTGTGGCTAACAAAGCCTCACATACCAATATATGTTATATCCTGTAAAATGGTTGTTGTACACTAATAATTTTGTCTCTCACCAAGAAAAATACATCTCTAAAGGACAGCTGAATATTTTTTTCATATGAAAAATTTCAAAATCTGTAGGTACATATAATAGGGGCAAAATTCAGTCTCACTGATAAATGACTTAGTGATTTTAGTTGTATTTATTGTGCATATTTTTGTGCTCATGTATGTGTGCATGCATCAAACTCAATAGTGAAATACCTGTTTGCTTGGTGCTTTGACTGAATTTATGCTTAGGTAATATAACAATGTAGCAGAAATTAGAACTTGGCACCATTAACACTACTGATGCATTCACCTTGTCCTCAACCACATTGTCTCCTAGACACAATAAAGGTGTAGCCAAAGATTTATCCTGCCAATAAGATATAGTTATAGGTCCCATGAAGATTACTGACACTGAAGTACCAAATATGTACTGGCCTTGGACTTAGCAGATAACATGCCAGTTTTGAGATACATTCAAGTTGACAATAAATCAGTATCAGAGTTCCAATAACAGCAAAAAAATACCTTAGAGGAATTTCTGTGTTAAAAAATTCCACTTCTGAGTTAGCTATTAAATGGTAATGATCATAATGGACTAGGCAGTAGATTGTTTGTGGCTGAAATGCGCAGATATTTTACTACAAAGCTATTATTTTTTTAGCTCCTGTGATTTTCAAGTACACAGCATTTTCCTCTTAAATCAATTTTGTCTTCCCTCCTCGCCCCCCAAAAATGCCTCATCAAGCAAAATCTCAAAAAAAATGTTTTTAGTAGCAACATTTTTATGAATTATATGTTTTCTGCATCTCCACATGCAAGCACTTCCTCGGCCCCCATAACACCTCCCTTTTGTACATACATACAAGCACAAGTTAAAGGTTATAGAAAGATAGCAAAAAAACAAGGTGCACCAGTTCAGTACTACTCACTAAATTGCATTTTTTTCCTCTCCCTCTCAGAACTTTCTCAATGTTTGTCACCAATGATTCCCTTTTGAAAAGTTTGTTTAGACCACGCCATTTTCTCAGGGTGTATGAGTGATAATTATTTTTTTTCAATCACCCCTTTGAACTTATTTCAATATTCTGGTTTTGATGATAGTCATGCTGACAACTTTTTTTGGTCCATCACACTCTGTAGTACAATTACATGAATTTACTTTTAATAAATTACCATCTTTGCATATATCAGTCAAACCATGAAGACTAAACACTTGCAAATAAAATGCATTATTAATTTAATTGTCACAGCCTATTTAGCTAGCTTCTATTAGTATGTTATTATATGCAATGTATCAGAAGGCAGAATCAAATTCAAAACAAAGAATAAACTGATTATATTGTCCTAGAGAAATTAAAAAATAGCAAGCTTGCAAAATTATGATCAAGGCATTAATGTTTTAAATAGGTAAGAGAAGTACATAACTTAATTTCGAATACGTTTATACCCAAAGTGAATGTTTAACATGCTAAAGTAGAATTTCTTTGGTTTCTAAAGCCATTAAAAGGTATCAAACTCTCTCATAATATGAATGGAAAGGCAGAAAGGAAAGCAACCGTGGTTTGGTATTTACTGCACTAGATCCACCAGCACTGGGAGGGACTGCTACAAGAAAAATCACCGCTTTACCTCTGCCACTACTATTTGATGCTGTTCTACATTAAGCTGAAACACCAGCTAAAAATGGATCATACAAAAGAAATACTCAAAAGATAGATGAAAACATGTCAGAAAAATTGAGCATGAAGTCACTCAAACACAGTTTCTTTATCCTGGCCTGGCAACAATCTGAGCTCGCAGATGGGGCAGGGAGGTTACAAGTCTGAGCTGGGTTCTCAGCTCCTTGGGCAGCCAGGGCCATGAAAACCCACCACCACACTGAGGGACCTCCCTCCTCCTCCTCACACCATGCTGGTAGGCCAGCCAAAAAGCCTTTTAGGAATAAGGAAAGAAATATGGAAAATAGAAAGGACCAGAAGGCTTTGTAAGAAAGAAGCAAGAGACAAGCGATGTAGATTATGTCATCCTGCTTGTTTACAAATAAATTTCAAGAAGATAATCACTACAAAATATGCCTCTCAGGCTAAGATACTGTATTTGGAATCCTATTGTATGTATCCTTTCTTGCTCAGATGTTCACCAGGGTAACACAAGTTACCTCAGTGTTGCATTTAGGATAATTATACAGTAAGTACTCCCTTGCAAAAGAGCATACTGGTATTGAATGTTTCCAGTCACAAAATAAGCCACCAGAGCAAAACAGTTTATGTAATCATTGTGTTATGACAAAAGATCACCAGCATGAACTTAAATACAGTATCTTTTCTGATGGAAGTTTTTGATTGAAACTGCTGTTTCAATGTTTCATTTTGTATTTTAGAAGAAATTGAACATCCCAAAATTCTTAAATAAGTATGTGTTAGTGATATGCTCTGTGGAGGAAATACCATTAAAAACATAAGCACCACTTAAATAAGTGCTTGGTCAAACATAAGGTGTATAAGGTATGTTAATTTAAAACTCCACTCTTGGGTCACTCAGATTTAAATGTGATAAACTTGTAAGAAAAAGGTTTAATCTCCTACCATTTCCGATGTTCTTTAACAAAAAATTAACAGGACCAAGGAAGACCTTTGCAGCGTTCTCCTCAATTGCTAGCTGTTATTTATTTCCCCCTTCTTTCATATCAAAACCAGAAGATGGTCTTTGTTTATCAAAGCTTACACTGGAAGAATGAGTTACAAATAGTACCAAATATTCAGCAATGAACACTGCAGGTAAAATACCTCCATCTATTCAGACCAAGAGAATACGTGATCTTTTGACTATTCAATACATTCAGTTCTAAACTACTCAAAAAATTTGACTTAATAGCCATAGCCAAGCTACAGTATGCCTAAGAAATCTGAGGTAAAATCTGCTTATCTGTAAACACAGTACCATTTAGTTTGTACAATAGTTACATTTTAAATGATTGAAAAAATAACCTGTTCACAAAAGTTATTTGAAAATTAGTAAATGAATCCAGACTGAAAAAATAAATTAATTCCTTTTTTTCAGTAGTCAAAACAAGAGATTTCTATTCCTGCCCCAGAACACTGAAGAAACTTTCTTTTTGATTCCTCTATGGCTTTGACTTCAGTGATCAACATAAACCACAGAATCATAGAATGGTTTGGGTTGGAAGGGACTTCAAAGATCATCTAGTTCCAACCCCCCTCCCATGGGATGGGACACCTTCCACTAGACCAGGTTGCTCAATGCCACATCCAGCCTGGCCTTAAACACTTCCAGGGAGGGAGCATCCATGACTTCTCTGAAAGTCATTTTATAAAACGTGTGAGGATCAAGGGTAACAAGAAGAAAAAACCCCCAAATTTTTATTTTGTACTTAGACAGTTATAGCAATAGAAATTGAGATAACAGTATCATCTGACAAAAAAAACCCCCAACATAGAAATTACAAATTCTACGCTTTTTACATCAAATTGCTTTCTACAGCAATTTTTCTATTGCCACCAATAGATACATCATAAGCACCACGCTGGCAGACTATTTAAGCATCTTAGTTCCCTCTGTAGCTGGAGTTGAGATAAAGGTTTTGGGGACTTAATCTTGGACAAGCTAAATATTCCACATAATGTTTCCACATATAATATAATGTAAAATGAGAAAGAATTTTAAAGCAGTTTACCTTTCTTTGGGTGTACCAACTCCATGCTTGCCCAGTAGATGAGTATTCAAATGCTTCTTCATCACAAATGCCACCCTATGAAACAAACAGAAAGCCCATATTATTTTTTTTAAAACACAAAATTTTCCTGTTTTGAATGGGCACCTGAGCATATTTTCTTCAAGATGGACTTTTAAATACCCTACTGGACTATGATTTCAATCTGTGAGTCTATTCTGTAATAACAGGTTGCCTTCAGATTGCAGTGGCTTGCTTTTTTCTTACCAGTAAGTAATCACAACCATACAGTGCTGGTCAAAGAAAGGAGAACCTGCTTCTGCTTCCCTTTGCAAATTAGACTGTATTACCAGCACACAGTATAGGAATCACAGAATGACCCGGGTTGGAAGGGACCTCAAGGATCATGTAGCTCCAACCCCCCTGCCTAGCAGGGACACCAAACAAACGTTTACTAGATCAGGTTGCCCAGGGCCCCGTCCAACCTGGCCTTGAACACCTCCAAGGACGGGGCATCCACAACCTCCCTCGGCAGCCTGTTCCAGGACCTAACCACTCTCCTAGTAAAGAGCTTCCCCCTAACATCCAACCTAAATCTTCCCTCCTTCAACTTGGATCCATTTCCCCTAGTCCTGCTATTGTCAGCCCTTTCAAAGAGTTTACTCCCTTCCTGGGTGTAGGTTCCCTTCAGGTATTGAAAGGCTGCAATGAGGTCACCCCGCAGCCTTCTCTTCTCCAGGCTGAACAAGCCTAACTCCCTCAGCCTGTCCTCATAGGGGAGGTGCTCCAGCCCCCTGATCATCTTCGTGACCCTCCTCTGGACCCTTTCCAAAATATCTATATCTTTTTTGTACTGAGGGCTCCACACCTGGACACAGTACTCCAGATGGGGAAGTTCCATTTCGCCTAAGCATATTTTCATGTTATGAAGTAATACCTTTTAAGTCACACCTTTAAAATTGTTTAAGTTTTTTGGGTCCATCCTACTTCACACAAGTAGTTCACCTGTTTTTGATGAGTAGCACAAAAATACAGCAAGATCAGGCAATGCAATGACAGCTTACTTCATTAAAGAGGTCAAACTCCATTGTATTGCTTATTTTGAGAGATAAACATGCAAACAAATTAATAGTTATTTCATAGCCTTGTGATAAAAAGGATGGAAAAGTGAAGCACATGTTCAATGAAGACACTTTGTTCAGGAATATTGTTCAAGCTGGCAAGTCATTGTTCAAAGCATCAACAGCATCACAAAACATGCACTACCTGACATTAT
Organism: Turnix velox; assembly: GCA_013400935.1. Taxonomy (NCBI): domain Eukaryota; kingdom Metazoa; phylum Chordata; class Aves; order Charadriiformes; family Turnicidae; genus Turnix; species Turnix velox. Next base: position 84,178 of record VZTY01029254.1, read on the forward strand.
GTTCCTACCAGACAAAACACAGACAATTTAACTTTGGTAAAATGCACAAAGAAACAGATAGGAGCCTATCAAGTACCATTCTTCTGCTGATAAGACCCAAACATCAATTTAATTATGTGATTTGATGGCTTCAGACAATTTAGATATCAGACTGAAGCTTGAAACTAAAATTGTTGTCTTGATAAGCAAAAATTTTACTGCTGCAACTTTCAGTGTGAAAAGGGCTTGCAAACATTTTTGTTAATTATGTATTACAGCTGTCCTTCATAAAGTTAATTACTAATAGCTGAAAGGCAATAGACTCTATTTGCATATGTACATGAAAGGCATGACATATGCAAAAATATGATTTTAATTAGCATTCCATGATATGAAGGACTACAAATCAAACTGGCATGTTATAAGATTTTTAACATTAAACGCTGAATTCATGTGGACGTGTTAACAGTAATGGACAATGGAAGGACTGTAAAACACTAGCACTACAGGGTATAAGAGTCACAAAAGACAAGCGACAGTACTTTTCCTTTACAAATATGTTAATGTTGCTTCTCTATGTCTGATCTACTCTGGCCATTTTCACATTATTACTGAGCATCTTTCTTGTGTATCCCTTCAGGTACAAGAATATAATTTTGTCTTACCTAACTGATAGTAATTTCCTTAGTGTTTACCAAAACAAGTTAAAAAAAAGTACGTTCTTTTCCCTACTCAATTTATAAGTACAGCATTAAACATTATAACAGTGAATAATCTATCACATGGTTACTATCATTACTATGCAAGTGTCGTCAGAGTTAGCACACACAGGGAAAATATTTGTTAAAAAATACAAAATGTGTTCCAAAAACAGCGCAAGGCATCCAAAGCATACTTTTCTTGCTTTTTGACAGAGATACTAACTACTTTCACACCACTATGGAAGGTACCAAACATGTTTTAACTTAGTAATACTTGTATTTTCTGTTATAAACTTCCATTTTCCCTCTTCTCTAAAACAAAAATAAAACCAAAGATACTGGTGTGGAAGGGCAATGTGCAGTCAAAGTTGTGGAGGCATTTGCATGGAATACAAAGATCCCAACCAGCTACACAATATTTCTAAGGGCAGGGTTTTTTTTTTTTTTGAGCCTGTATACTTAAAGCTTCCAAACAAAAGCTGAACATTTCTTCTACTGCACAACTACAGGGGGCACAGACAGACATACCTTTCTGCAAAAACCAAAGACAAAGGCCTTCTTACTAATGTGAAGCAATTAATCTCATGTTAGCTGCCTCTTCTCTGTTGTATCTAGGTTCTGAGTAACCACTTCGCTGCTACTACACAGCACAAGTAAAATGAAGACTGACTCAGTGTGAGTCCCAGCTCCTACTAACATTTAAATCGTCAAATGTAAGGCTTGAGGATTTAAGACTTGAGGAGTGCAGAATGCCTCCCAACAAGCTTGGAGTGCTCAGCATAGCTCTGGAATAGCTTCCCAGCTTACAGATCAGGCCTTACAAACAAAATTCATATTCATAAGAAACCAAGAATGAGATTTAAAAGAACACTACTACTAGAGATAGCCCTCATTGAAAGAAAAGAGTATTTTTCCTTAGAATTAAGGCAAATTCTAAACATCTTTGTTTGGATGCTGAGTTGAGAACAGCCTGAAAAAAATAAAATCAATAAAAAGACAAGCATGAGAACTATCTGTTTATGTTTACTAAATACTGCAGGTGATTTTAACAGAGGTGGTAGAGGTGTTTGTTGGCTTCACAAAACAAAGACAAAAAGTGTTTTCAGTACATTCAGTAACTGTGGGTTTCTAAGCAATTCTTACTAGTAAAAAAATAATGGGTTTATCTATACTATTTACCTGTGCTGAGGTAAATCAGTTATTGTTAAGTTAGTGACAGGATTGAATAGACAGAAGTGACTTTGTGTTGATTATTTCAAAAGAATCTTAAGGAAAGTCTGTCTGGCACCAATAAGGAGTGAATGCTTTTGAGATGCATTAGAGCAATGTATCTTCAAACCAAAGGGAATTTTTTCATCAGCTGCTGTAAGCACTAATTTAAGCTTTGCTGAATTTCTCATTTTTTATTTTTAAATTCTAGTGCAAATAGAAACATTCAAATTTCATAAATGGAACAAAAGGGAAGAGGAGAAACCAGTAATTGCCAGGTTCTGCCGTTTCTCATACAAGGCAAACTGTTCCAGTCTAGAGGCTTGGAACCCATTTTACAGACTCCAATCTGGACATGCTTAGCTCAAGTTCTCATGAAGGAATCACAGCCCAGCTCTTCTCCTCAGGTCTCAAAAGAGAGAAATGTCTAGTCTATCCACATAGTCACAAGGAGCTCCCTCTATTTGTTGGGAAGACTGTTCCCAGGTAGGATTTCACTTGCTTGCAGTGGCAATCTGTTGGTTTAACTTTAGCTTCTCCTTAACGTCAACAATGCTGCTCCAAACTAACAACATCCCCTCTCTTACAGACTCCAGGATAAATTAAAGACAAATTGCAAATTTACATTGGGCTTTCAAATAGCAGCCACACTCCCTATGGACAATTTTTTGCACACAAACTATAAATAAAAATAACTTTTGGTCATAAATATGAGAACACCTTCCACAAAATAAGTTAGAAGAATATTCTGTTTTCATTTTAGAAGAGTTGGGGCTTTGTCCACTATATTCTACAGTATGTCCACTCATATTCTACAGTAGTCCTCAAACAGTATTTGGACTCACTCTGAGAATGTCTGCAATTGATTTAGGAGCCTCTACAGACTTGTCTTCAGTTATAAAAGCACATTTTCATGTACAAAAGAAACAAAGGGACTTCTAATACTGGGAACAGAGAAAAATATTGGACAATCTTTACTTCCACTTCATTCTAGCCTAACACAAGTACTCCAGCATGTAGAATGTTTATCATCACAGTACCCAAGGAATATGAATGATCTGTCATGTATTGTCTCTTCTCTCATTTTCTCTGCGGGGAGAGAATTGTGCTCTATTAAGTGTCTTGTTTTGTGAGGGCAAAAGTTTCTAGGTTTTATTATGTTCTGAATCTGTAATAGCTCTTTTCTTTTTAATATGTGCATTGCTGGGTTAGTAAAAAGCCAAGTTAAAAAAAAAACAAACTAAAACACGCACCAAAACAAGCATTCTGAACCACAGTCATGAAATCTGTTATTTCCTGAGTGTTTACAAAGTACTTGGCCTAGTTCCAAGGTAAAAGCTACATCTTACCTTTATCAGAAAGTCACTCGAAACTACAGACCAGTGATCTTGTAACTGCACATAAATGCTGAGGAGGATCAGCACAAGAATTTATTTCGACTGGACTCTACAAACAAGGTATCAAGCAGTTGAAGAGCAACTTTAAATCACTTCTCAGAGGATACACTGTTCTCCACAACTGCATTTGGAGTTAATGGCAGAAAAGTCCTGGGGAATAATTATTATCTATCCTTTTTGCATATTCACGCTATTCTTTACATCTCCTTAAAACTGTCCAGAATCACTTTAAATGTAAATTTACTTCTGAGAATACAGGCAAGCTCCCACACTGCATATACAAGCTCCAGGTACAAAGAATGTTTTTAAAAGTTCCTTGAAAGTCTCTCAGAAAATCCAGAACCCACCAACAAAACCCACCCACAAAGAAAGATGGAAAAAAAAAGCTATTTTCAGTTATTAGTATTTAGTACTTAGATTTATCATATGTTTCAGGCACACAGGATAGAATGGTTTACTATTTTAGATAAATCACCTAGGAGATCTGAGAGCTTCAAGGAATAATAAGACAAAAATATTCCCTAAACTTCTCCACATCGCAGAATATGAGGTAATAATATATTATCCCATCTTCATCTGTTTTTGTTATGTTCAGTGCTTGAATTTCTGCCCTTCCATCTTCACAAGGCAAGAAAGCAGCTGCATGGATCGTGCTAAGAGGGGGAACAGTATTTTCAGGGAAGTAAATAAGAAACTGGACTCAGTGTCTGTTATTATGAGAATGAAGTGCTCTTGTTCTTCACCATGTGTTGAAATACACTGCAAATCATAATTGTTTTGAGTTGAATGAGTGGTTCACATGGAGTCACACTAATAGGGGTACTAATTTATAAAAGAAATAAATACTGCCTTTTCTCAAGAAATATCATGACCCCCATGCATTTTGGAATATTTAATAAAACCTGTATATTTACAGGTTTTTACATGTACTTCAGATTTGTACATGTTCTACACATAAAAGTAATTATTCACATATTCAAATTGACACTTCAATAACACATAAAGAGTCTACACAAACTTAAACTGTAAGCTTTTAACTTCTCAAAATTATATAAAAAGGTGCTACCCAAAACTCCTCTGTCATAATTTTGCATTCAGCAGGTCAGCTTCAGGAAAAAAAAGCATCAAGGAAAACACAGAACTGGACAGAAAGCAATGGTTTTCTATGAACAAGTAATTTTTTTTTTCCCCATGCATCAAAAGCCTAAATTCCTGGGAATTTCTTCAAGTCTATCACTCGTGGATGTTTTCTGATTCTGAAGGGTCCAGACTGGAGTGCTGATAACTCTCTTGCATGACTGCGCGCGAGGGACTCAATTTAAAAGCAAGTATCTGGCAGGGCAGAGTCTGGTGTGGAAGATATCCAGTAGTCTGAAAGGCTTCGTGCCCTTTGTGACAAGATGTCAGGTTCGAGTAAATATCTGGCAGGGCGAAGTCTAGTGTGGAAAACATCCAAATTTGAAATCTGAAAAACTTCATGCCCTCCGTGACAGGACGTCAAGTCCTAGAACCCTGCTTAGGAAAGCTGAGGGTTTTCTGCTGACTCATTTAGCAGCCAAATGAAGCAGGTCTTGCTCCTTCCAGTTAACAGTTATGGTTATTCCTCTTAAGTTACAATAAATAAATAAATAAATGAAAACTAATATCATTTCAGAAGGTTAACAGTTCATGCGTAATCACCCAGCTTGAGATGTTGAGTCCTGGCACGCATTGCCTTACACTCCCTGCTGACCCCATGTGTTGAAGGAGGATATGGCTGTTCTATGCACCCTCACTTAATACTCAAACTGCAAAGGCAAGAACCAGAGTACTACAACAAGAATATCATCGTAATTCATGGAAACTACAGACTAACCCAAGTTTTAAAATTCTGAGAAATAGAAACGTTATTATGATGGTAAATATTAACATTTAGGCTTTAAGTTTGAAGATTTTGGGGTTGGTAGTGGTTTTTTGGGGGGGGTCTGAAGTTTTTTATTTTGTTGGGTTTTGGAGGGTTTTCTGTTTTTTTTCCTTTTTTACAATTTTCCATGTAACATTTATGGTTTTTGATTAGTCAAACTTTTTGACTTCTCTGTGCATATGCTTTATTGATGAAGTTCAAAACCCAACATTTAAAAAAATTAAGTTTATGTTAATATGAAATCATCAGTGCAACAGACTACAACCTTTTCTTAAAAAAAACCACTGGCTCATCTCATTTTCACTTTTAGTTGTAATGAGCTATCAACAAAGTCATGGTGTCCAATGAAAAAAGCTAAGGCACATCACAATTTCTTCCAATAGTGGAACACCTGCATTCAGCTTGCACCCAAGACAGACTTGAATCTCACAGCAGCTACTGTTCCTGACTTGCTTTGAGCAGGATGACAGTCAACAGGATTGTCAATGTGCTGTTCAATGACCTGCATCAATCTCAAGAATAATTTACTGCTATATCAGACAGATCATTATGGATGAGTTGCACACTATCAATCAATCCACTGTGTTGTTCCTGCATATTCCTGCATCAGCCAGAAAAGAGACATCCCTCAACATGTTCTTGTTGCTTTTTGCCACTAATCTGTGTCCTTCAAGATGCGAAAGAATTATTAGCCATGTGGTCATAAAGTAGTAGAAATGGGCACAATTATCTCCTCTTACATATATTCTGGAAGAAGAGACTTGGGTACAAAGAAAGAGCAAATTAAAAAACTAGAAAATTTTCACCTCTCAAACTGGCTTGGAGAGACAAGCCATATTATTTATATTGTCATATAAATCTGCAGAGTCCTCTCACTGTCCCACTTTTAAGAGATGTATTTTACATTACAAACCACCCACTAAGTAAAGAAACTCAGTCTTTTATTGCAAGGACTATGGCAAAAGAGGAACATATTGGAGGACTTCAGCATTCAACAAAATCCATAAACATCAACATTCAACTAAATGCAAGAAAATGTTACATTTTTGTTTTAAACCAGAAGTTCCCTATTGAGTGTGAATTGATCTACTCTCCATCTAAATATCCATGATTCTGTCAGAATCAAAAACACTCGCTACTAAAAATCTGAAAGAAATAGTTAACTGTTTAATACACTTACTGAAAACCATAAGTAAACAAGTGGCTCTCTACTTAGCTTGTTTGCTTAATAAGCAGACTAAAAGTAGTTGAAGAGCATCAAAAACTTTGAAGTCAGATGTTCACTCTGTCAGGGAATCACCTTACAAATAATAGAGAAAATTAGTACTGCTACAAGAAATGTCTGTTTCAATATTCAGGGGAGTTAATGAATGTTAAGCGATAATGGTAGAGAGGAGTAGTATGTAATTACATTTCTAAACATACCTTACCAAATCACTTCTAAGCTAGCAGAATCACATTCTATTAATTTTCATTGGTTATCAAACATCTGTAACTGTCACCTCTAACAGGTGTTTGGTAATCTAACAGCTGCACAAAGTACATAAAAATGAAAAAAAAAAGAAAAAAGACAATCACAATGTGCTTTCTGTTGTGCTGCTAACAACCTCTCAGTATACCACAATTCAGAACCTCTTTGCCTAAATTCTGAAATGAAACCTTAGGCTCAGTGTTGGAGCACCTTTTCTCTATAGGATTAATGTCATCATTCAGAAACAGATGCTTGTGATGCTAAATGAGGCTGCAGGAATGCTAAAAACATGAAGGATTACAGCCATAAGCACCATGACCCAAAACAGCACCTACCAACCTTACTGGTGAAAAATCACTTACGTCCCCACTGTTCCCATCATTTGTACATCCAGCATTCCTGTAACTCTGGTCTGTCTTTTCCATATCCTCTGACTCTTCAAGCATTTTGCTGTCTCCCCATTTGTGATTCACTCCATTTCCTAGTACACTCAAGATTTCAGATTGACTTTGATGCAATGAGCATCCGTTCCACCTATCATTCTCTTGCATCTGGGAAGGATGCAGGATAAACAGATTCACATTTCAAGGGGGAAGTTCTTCAAAGTAAATTCAGCCTTCTGGGAAAGTCAGGTCAACTCCATCTCTATATACCCTCAGAGGAGTTTGGAAATATCCATCTGCAGACAATTTGTACAGAGCTTCCTAGTGATTCGAAGGAGCAAAGCCCATGAATGTTGAAAATGCAATAGCTCATAACACCACCTCAAAATAAGGATGCCTCAGTGAGGTTGTACTTAAAAGCAGAATGGATGGAGCCAAACAAATACAGTCTTTTTTTCTTGAAGAAAAAGTCACTTTACTTTCCTCTTAACTGCTCAGAAATAGCACTGCAGACTGAATTACCAGGCTCTACAGGGAGAGCCATCTTGAGAATGAAATCCTCATCATGAGAAGAATATACTCTTGCCTGTCTTTAAAGGCAATTGAAACAAATCTAAACATAAATGATTGTGGGCTAGAAGAGACACAGGGCCTGCAGTAGCACTGCCACCACACATAACTCAGTCAATTTGGCAGCTACAGTGCCTGTGGTCTTTTGCAAAGTTGCAAAGTACAAAGAAAGGAATGAGATGAATAAATTGGTCACTATCTGATGACTGACCTGCTCAGAAGTCATACACAATCAGAAGGCACACACAATTTTTATTGACAATTTACCCACAATATGAAAATGCTGCTGGTGATAGATGGTGGCTGGAGCTATGACTCTGCAGCCTGCTTGATCTGCCAGAGTAGTGAGAATCTTGCCCTAGGTCTTTGCTTGACATAGAAAAGCAAGTGCTGGTTGATTTGTTTATTTCTGAGACTTAAATTCAGCTGTAAAACATATCCTTTTTGCTTTACATTCAGGCATGCCATGAGACTTAAGGTAGAAAGCAAAATACTTCAGAATATTTGTTTGCCAAAGTAGCTGCAACCGCATAAAAATAGCAAGACTATGACAGCAGGACCTTATCCGTAACCATCAGAAGTACAATACACATAGATAAACCTTTAACAGTCAGGTCAATTTAGAACAAACTAGCTCTGGCCAAGGAATAAAAGAAGGTAACCCTTTATATCAGATTGGTTTCAGTGCAGAACAATTAATCTGATACTTATATATGCATAAACATGTTTGTAGCACAGGGGAAAAAAGAGGACTCTCACCTTGGTTCTGATTTTCCTTGTCAAAGGTTCTCAAGCCTGCCCATTACTAACTCAGAGTTAAGACCACAAAATACCATGGCAGGCCTGACACTTGGCTAATATGTTTATTGTTTAATTTTTCCTTGTTAAAAACATACTTAGTAATGGAGCATAACTAAAAGTTTAGAGTTTCCAACCTAAACTGGTGTTTTATTCTCTCCAGATATTCCTGTCACAGCCACCCCCAACTCTCCCCAAAAGTGAGGCTTGCCACATCTTTCTCCTTGCACTCTAACTCTTCCAGTGCAAGAGGAAGAGGCTGGCTGAAGAAAGAAACAGGGACTGTTACAGGAAATCATGATGCACAGATTGGAGAGACTCTTATACACGCTACAAGCACTACAGAGATATAAAACTCTCAGTTATGGCACTGAATGTAGAATATGCAGCTGGATATTAAAAACAGCAGGGAAGTCACAGAATTACAAATGTCAGGGATTGGAAGGAACCTTGAGATATCATCTAGTCCAATCCTCCTCTGGAGCAGCAACACCTAGACCAGATCACACAGGAAGGCATCCAGGCAGGTTTTGAGTGTCTCCAGTGAAGGAGACCCCCCCACACACACAATCTTGTGCAGCCTGAGCCACTGCTCTGTCACCCTCACTGTGAAAAAGTTTTTTCTTATATTTCTGTGGAACCTCCTATGATCCAGCTTGAACCTGTTGAACAATCATTGCATGTCGCTGAGAAGAGCTTGGCTTCATTCTCCTGACAGTCACCCTTTACATATTAAAAACAGTAATGTGGTCACCTCCCAGTCTCCTTCAAGCTAAAGAGACCCAGTTCTCTCAGCCTTTCCTCAAAGAGAGGCAGATGCTCCAATCATCTTCACATCTCTACACTGGACTCTCTCAAACAGTTCCTTGTCCTTCTTGAACTGAGGACTCCAGAACTGGACACAATACTCCAGATATGGCCTCACTAGGGCAGAAGAACATCTCTTGACCTACTGACCACACCCCTTCTAATATACTCTAGGATGCTATTGGCCTTCTTGGCCACAAGGGCACATTGCTGACTCATGGTCATCCTGCTATCCACTAGGACCCTCAGGTCCCTTTCTCCTACACTGCTAACAGCTCAATCCCCAGCTTATACATGGGGTTGTTCTTACTCATGTGTAAGACTCTACACTTCCCCTTGTTATATTTCATTGAATTTCTCTCCAACCAACTCTCCAGCCTGTCCAGGTCTCACTGGATGGCAGCAAAGACTTCCAGCATGTCAGCCACTCGTCCCAGTTTTGTATAATCAAAATGTCTATCCAACTGAGTTTTCCAGGTGGGAAAAGGGGTAGTGCTCCACTTGTCCCATGAGAAAACAGTGACACCTCTCATCACTTGAGCCACAGACTTAGCAGGAGAGTTACTAGTCACTCAAGCTGCCAAGCAGAAAATCTGGTGTTCCTTACGTTTGCCTGTGATGTCCAGCAGGAATTACTTCAGACAGAGAAGTCAAGGCCAGGACTGTAGGGATTAATGAAGTATTTATTAGAAATACAACTGGTATTTAAGCAATCTTTATTTATTTAAGCAATGGAAAACTCCACTGAATTTAGAAGAATGCTTTGGACCCAAAAAGTGCAATTCTTGCAGTCCAGTATGGATGTTACATGCATTAGGTGTGAAGACTTATCAGTCAGGGAAAACCAAAGGAACATAGATCAGACAAATCAGTATAGTCATAAAGATGATATCTGCGACACAGCAGAAGATGTTTCCTGGCAAAGACTATTCTAATCCCAGACAGCAGTTGAGATTAACTCTGACCATTTCTGGCCACAAATCAAGCAGAGAGAGATGGGAACTACATAGGTGCCCAATGGAATTAGGATAAAAGAAGTATTTGATCTCAACAGTCTAGATATGCTTACATACACATATTGAGTGTACTATAAACAAACAAGTGAAGGGGAAAAAAGCTTATGGCATGTTACCTAAAAAAGAAATTAGAATTAATAAATTACCTGACAAAATTAAATAAAACAAATTCAGGTTTTTCTGAGCTTCCTAACCAAGTTTCTGGGGTACATTACTAACAGAATTTTTATATACAAAGTGTCAGTCTTGCCCTCTAAAGAGATATAAACCACATCTTTTTGTGAAGAATAATTCTTTTCAGTCTCAAGGTCTTACAGCAATGAAGTTTCAGTTAAAGGTATTTTCCTTTTCTGATCCTTTCTGTAATTGCAACCACACCCCCATAAAGCCTTATCTCGGGTGTTGGCATGAATTGAAAGGTGAGGAAGCTGACAGCAAAGGTGATGCAGCTACCAACAGATGTCATGGTACTCCATTTTTTTAAGTATTGCATCGCATTTTGATTTTCATGAATATAGAATGTTAGAGCACTGAAATTTAACAACCAAGGTAGGTGTACACAAAAACACGTGTCCAAGTGAGCACCTGAAAACACTATTTCCCAGCAGTTGCCTGCAGCAATGCAACAGAGCTCACAAACACCTACACCTAATTCTGCTTGGCTTTGTAACACCATGAGAGCAAAACAGCTCTCACTTTGGACTGAGGGAGATACAGCTCCCCCCTATTTGACCCAGGAGACCCACACACTTGCTGTGCCCTGAACATCTGAAGGGCTGAGTCACTCCAGGATGGTTGTCAGCTTCCACTTTTAGGTAGTATAAATTAAGCTCTGCATTGATTAAATACATCCAAACTGATTTCTCATTTGTTATAAATGGAAATAAGGAAAAAAAAAAGGGCTTTCTCAAATTAGCAGAGCCCCCAGTACTATTAACAATGTGAAATGTCAGTACCTGGACAGACATGGAGACAGAAATAGCCTGATCAGTGTGGAACTTTCACAGTACTGAGCAGCAGGCAATGTTATGTGCAACCCATGGCCGAATGGATGGACAGAATGAATTTTATGAAGAGAGTTGCAAACAAAATAGAGCAAAATATTAACCAATAAACACATGTCTGGGTGGAAACATCTTATTAGAAAATTACTCTAAAGATCTTCAAACTGTTCAGGGGAGGAAAAAAAGTCCAATTTTCCACATAACCCGAGAGCACCGAGTTTCCTGATAATAAGATTCAAGGAACCTGTAAACCCAAGGCTCTAATTTTCTTATGGCGACTGTGTAATATTTTGCAAAGCAAAATTGACTGAGATGGAAGCTATTTTGCATGGTACAGTGGCGATGGCTAACAAATGAGAGTTTTGTGGGCTGAATGTTAGTCCCCTGCCTCATCTGCCACCCCTAATGACAGCAGCCACCTGCTGTTTTATTGTCACAGCTGGAGCCGGTTCACACTCCTTGGTGCTGAGCTCTGCCCATGAGCGCCAAGCTCTTGCCTCGCCTCATTACTTTGATGAACTTTTTATGGTCAGCACCCATGAAGACCTCATCTAGGACTATACAACCTAGATCGGCTTCAGGGAGTGCTTCCAGCTAGCATGAGGTGATAATACACAGTGACACCACGGCTGCTCCTGCCTGTCACTTAGTCAAGTCTCTGCCTTATACTTTTGGTTCCACAGGGCCCTCAACAGGTAAAATGACATGAAATTCTCCTATATAGTAAAGTTCAAACTCTCTTTCTCACATTGCAATATGTAAATCTCATCCTACCAGCAAAATTTAGCTTTTCAAACATAGATATTAGAATAAAAATAAAGCATCATGCTGTTTACTGCATAAAACTGCAGACAAGAAATTTCTGCGTTTCCCAGATATAAACCTGATGCCTGCCTTCCTAAAAAAAATATCCCTGGCATTAAAGAATGCAAACATGAAGAATATATTACAACTTGATTAAGACATCAAATAGGAAAAAAAAATAATTACATGCATTTCACACGAAAAGGATTATTTTAACTTAAAGAACAGAAAGCACAAAACCAAAAATGAAGCTAGTCAAATCAGATTGTTACCCAAATGAATCCCCAGTGGAGAATGATATATGCTACCAACCTCTTTCACCAATACCCCCCCCACATTTACACATTTATTAGATGTAATAATATCTCGTCAGGGTAACAATGAAGCAAAGCCTCTTACATCTTTTTACTTCACCAGCGCACTCTGTTGTTATTTTCTGCTAATTTAAAAGCAGATAAAATCATACTTTCCTTTTCAGCATTTTCGTACTAACAAACACTTCAAAATCTACAGAGCCTGTATCCATTTTCAAATTTAATCAGAATTTCTTCATTGATGCATTTAGAGTAGAGTGTTCAATGCTTGATCCCTAAAATTTAACCTCAGTTTTACTTTCAGCAGTTGAATAATCTTTTCAGTGTCAGAGCTTTATGTTTGACCATATTTACATATATCATTAAGATTAATATATGTGTTATTAATAATAATTTCATTATCATTCTGAAATCATCAAATGACATTTTGACTATTGAATGGCTGTAGGCTATTATACGACTAAAAACCAGAACATTTTCAGTATTCATTGTGTAGCAATCCAGCTGAATAGTTTTGACAAATTCATGCAATGTTTTAAGCCATTCGACTTCATTTAGTTTCATTTAAAAAGTCCACCTAAAAATAAAAAGCAACTGACTTTTTTGTACAATTTCCAATCAATACCAACTCCCAGGATCCTCCAAAAGACCTGTTTATTTTATTGAAACACTTTTAAATTTACCATAGAGTTTTCAAAATAATTTTTTGAGACTTCTGATCTAGCAAGAGTTGAACACCTCTCATGAGGTACAGTGCAGTTATTTCTCCTGAAGAAGGACAGTGCTGTGGGTAACAAGAGCATCTCCTATGCAGCCCCAAAAATATATTCAAGAGAACATCACAGAACATCACAGAACATCATGTAATGAAGGCCTTAAATGCATAAACAACCCCAATAAACATAAACAGCAATTTCTCTACCAATGCAATTTCAACCTGTACTTGTCTTCTGCACAAGTTCAACAAGAGAATTTCTTGTGAAGCACGTTGACATATTGATCACATCCTTTGGAGAGGCCAACAGAAAACCCCCTTTAAAAGAAAAAGGAATTCCCTTTTTTATCTAGGTCTCATCTCTCTCAAATGCGTGATTTTTAGGACTCATTTTATACCCTTGAAAATAAAATATCAAAGATGCAGCTTGATCAGTGCAGGGTAAAGCATTATGAAATGGACAAACTGAGGAACAATAACTGGTTTTAGAAGAACTCTCTCATAATGGTGTTGGTAATTAAGAGATTTTTTTTTCCCTTTTTTTTTTTAAACAATCCTGTGTCAGCTGTAGCATGTCTATGGCATATTTCATGATATGACATGCTTAATCTGTCTAAAAAAGTTCTCTTTCATCAACCCCAAACATAACTAAAGCCACAAATGGTATTTGTACACCTGTTACAAAGGATCATTAAAGGATGCACAGCTATCCAGACAATCTATATTTGCTCACTTCCTCACACAAAGTAGGCCGCATGCATATATAAATATTTGGAAATATTTTTCATTAGCAACACAGCATTGCCTTGGCCTTATGACTGCAGTTAAGAGTTAGATTCTAAAATAAAACTTCAGACTACCCAGCACTTACAATTCACTAGTCTGTTATTCTTAATATCCCTCTCTTTCCCCCCAATTTTAATTTTTGTTGCTATTATTTAAATCCATTTTCCATGCCCTTTCAGTTGTGACTTTTTTTTTCAAATGAACATCAGTACCCTTTTGTAATGAGCCTTATATTGAAGCAAGAAAAACAATTTTTTAAAAAAAGAAATCTATCAGAAAATCACTAGACACTAACAACTTGTGGTCAATATCAAGACAAGCTGCATGTGAACAGACAGTCTGTAAATGACAGTATTTGTATCCAGTTACTAATCCCCTAAGCCATTCAGCCCCCAAACGATAGATTTCTAGGTGATCCCTTAACCCATCACCAGCTGGTCACGCTCTTACATTCCAACAGTAACAACAAGGGAAACACATTTTTTCTTTAAATCTCCACAATACAGAACAGTAATACTGTAAGGTCCCCAGATCTCTTTTCTCATCTACTATGTAGGATTTTTAAAAAAGGATCCTTTGAAAATGGGAGTAGGCATAGGAAATTATTTGGCTTAACATTAAAATTCTGTCTCTTCTATCTAATCCAAGCACACAAAGCAGCTTACAATTAACATATTTTTCCTTGTACCAAACAGAAATACACACTGATCTTTAAAAAAGTCTAAGTTTGCTTCAGGTTAAAGAAAAAGAGCCCAATCAGGGCCAGAGGATGGAGCTGCTGTTGTACCATCCCTGGATTAAACCAAATCCTCGGGGCTGAAATCACACAAACTGCACCAACAGCACCTTGAGCTGAAACACAAAGCTAAAACACAAGGCTCCTGCTTTCCTGCTAAACCTTCATCCGACCTCAAGCAAATCCCACAGAACATTAAGGCAAGATTTGAAAACACAAGCCCATCACCTTCCCTCCCACCAATCCCTTCCCCTGCCTAACCAGGCTTTCTCCTCCCACCACGTCCCCTTGGAAAATGCAACTCACAAGTGATGTCCTGCAGCAGAGACACCAGGAGGAGTATCTCACAGTAGGGTAAATAGGGGCTGTTGCCCTTCCCCACTGGTGTTAAATAGGGAAGTGGGCAGAGAGAGCTGATTTGGAATAGCTGGGGAGGGGAGGAATCTCTAGTGGAGCTCAGGTGTGTGGGGGAAAACGGGCTGGTAAATGGTTGGCAGGGGCAGGGAAAAAGGAAAAGGAAAAGGGGGGTAAGTGTAACCTGCCTAGAGGCAAATTGGGGGAAAAATGGAAGTATTTGAGTGTTCACCATGAGGGGGTGATACACTGGAACAGGTGGAGGCCCCATCCCTGGAGACATCCAAGGCCAGGCTGGATGAGACATCAAGCAACCTGATCTAGTGCAGGATGTCCCTGCCCATGGCAGGGGGGTTGGAACTAGATGATCTTTAAGGTCCCTTCCAATCTAAGCTATTCTATGATTCTATATGAAGGGTATCAGAAACATTGTTGAAGAATTGTTCACCCTTAACATTATCTCCATGATGCTGCCAGTGACTGGTTGGGCAATTAGCCAGTTAAGTGTGGATAAAATCTGCAAAGAAACTATTTTATTTTTTGGTCTTAGAATATTAGTGTGTTTGTGTTTATGGTGTGTGTTCGTGTTCATGCATCAGTGGAATCTGGTTATTTATGCCAAGCTTTCTTATTACACTTTTCTGCATCTTCAAACTTGCACATCTCTGCAATACAAAACAGACACATCTGCTGATAATGTCAACAGTTCACAAGGAGAGATTTTGTGTAGCTAGATCTAAAGTAGCCTTATTTGTGTTCATTACCTGACCTTGTCTGCTTACACTACACTAGAAGAGCCATTCGTGGGAAGAACTCCAACCTCCAACACCTCTAAGAGATGTCAAAAGATGTGTAAGAAATCAGCATCTGGTTACAACATCCCTGGCTAAATATTCTCTCACAAATCCATTTATACATGTTACCTGAAAGAAATTCTCAAAACCAAACAGTGCCAAGTACAAACAGACATATGAAAAACCCCTTTCACAACATTTCAGAATACATGTGTTACCTGGCATTGAAGCTACCTTCTTCAATACCTACTAGACAACTTCATAAATCTTCACAATTTTGACAACTTATTCAGAATTCACCATCACACCAAAAAGACATCTTACATCTGTTTAAACAGCACGGATTAAAACTATTATATTTTGTAAAACTGTTAGCATATTTAAGGCTAATGAAAGGAATTACCCAATATTACTACCTGAAAACAGGGGTATGGAGAAAGGTACAAGTTAGTAAACATGGCACTGATAACAAACTTCATAGCTACTGAGTCTCCTTTATCACAGCATCATATAAATGAAGCATGTGAGTGACAAACATTCTTACTCACGGATTCATGGCTAAGACCTAGTAAATTCCACCAGTCTGAAAAAAAGGAATGCTGTGCTACTTCAGTTAACACCTAGATTTGTCAGACTTGCTACAGTTGCTGAGCCTAATGGTGGTACTTGTGCAACAATACCCAGTTGCATGCTGGAGATCCAGTTCCACTTGACAGGAGTTGTTGATGCTATCAGCAGATCCATGGTTCCTTTCAGCAGGAGACATTTAGGAATGGGCTGGATCACCACCTCCCTCTGCCCTCTTCTCTGAGCAAGAAAGGGACCAAGACCACCTGAAATGTCTCTGAACTTGCTTTTCATGCTTGTGTCAGAGGGGTAGGAGGACTAGCATAGACCCAGTGACAGAAATGAACTGGCAAACCCTTTGAGTATTTGTAACGTAAAATTGGAATTCTCTTTTTCAGCATTTTTCATGTATTTTGCTATGTAGGTCTGTAGCTCTTACATTTGTGGTTGCCAAAGAATTTCATGTTCCTTATCACTTTGGTGAGCAGGAACAAAGCATTTCTTTTCACCTTTTTGTAGCTGCATCACTACAAGTAGGATTTTAAAACATTCAGACAGGGTGAATTTAATCCCAAAATCAAACCACATTAAACAGAAAATACTGATTTTTTTAATACTTGATTGTTTTTTCCAGTGCATCACTGAATTATCTCAAACTTCCTGTCTGAAAAAGAGAGCAAACAAGTGTTGGTTTCACATATGATCTAGATACCAAGGTCTAATCATAATGTATTTATCACCATCTAGCATTTGGCTTGTATATGATGTCCAGAGGCACTTGTAGTGATAGCTGTCAAACCACATTCAGTTTCTGGCATAAACAAGCATAACAACAAGGACACAAGCACAGTACAGTATAGACTAACAACACAGCCTGGAATTTAGCCCATAGTAAAGAAACAGTCAAATTCATTTTCAACCTCGATGATGGAGGTTCAGTGCTTAGAGTGGCAGATTATTTCAGAAGCCACTAAGCTTCATGGGGCTTGTTTCTAGTAGAGGTGCTAAAGATATTTGTAAAATACAATATCCTTTCTACCTTCCTTTCTCTTTCATTATATCAGAGATCAGAAAGTTTTAGTCAAGCCATGCAGGTTCCTGAAAAGGAGATATACAAGGACATGACCCAACTCTCCCAGGATTTCAACTGCTTGTTCCAGTGCTATTTAAGCACAAGCATTTTTCAAGTATTCTATATAGAATAGTCCAATCCTATTCACTCTTAAGGAAAAAGGAACAGAAATGGGGAGGGAAAAAAAAAAGAAAAAGAAAAAAAGATTACAAATGGCTAAGTTTCTAGTTCTTTTCCAAAGTTTTGTCTATATTCTATACTTTTAATATTCTAATTCAATTTGTCAATAATCTTTTGACCTTCTTGGTCTGCTCATGGTCACGTTCCTAATACTCCCTTTTTCACTTCTCCTTTGAGCTAGAGATATTCCATACCTATATACCTACTGCTACTCTGCATCCATCACTCAGTCCTACTCACAGGAAAACCATGAATCCTGTATGAAATCATCTTGACAATGAATTTCAAGTCAATCATTACAAAAGCTATCAATGATAAAGATGAGCTCATTTTAGTGGCTGGGGAAAAACAACTGATCCTCTAGCATGGAAAGAACAGAACAGTGCATTGCCACAAGAAAGTTATGATGGGGAAAGCAGCATCCCCCACACTAGTATATGGTCCACTGGCACACAGTTAAGTCTGATCCCTTCCATTTAAACCAAAGGTTCATCTCCCCATAACAAGCAGATCACATAATATGGGCATCATTCAGAAATCACTTGGGTTGTTGACAGTGCAAAAAAAGTCTCCTATCTTCTCTAACTCTTCTGAAGAACAGAGGCCACAATTAGAAAACACACATACTAACATTCACCTCTCTCTCTACCAGATCTACATTTTTTAAAAATAGATTATTAAATTTATATATACATTCACAATTCTTCTAAGTTCCTGACAAGCTTGTTGTTACACTAGCTTCCATCATTCAGTGGTAAATGCTTAACATGTGAAAAAAACATAGTCCTCTCTATGACAAAAAAGTTACAAGTTAAACTTAGGACCTTATACAACTAATAGTTTTCCCATGATTCAAAAGTCACTAATTCCATTAGTTCCCAGGAAACTAATGGATATTTGTTCCTGAGAACCTCTTGACTAAGGAGGGAAGGGAAGGAGGAGGGAATAAAAAAGAAGGGAAAAAAAAAATAGAAAAAGAGGAGAGAAAGATGCTCTGATTTAACCAGAGACTGAGAGGCTTTTTATCAGAATCTGGTACCCAAATTCAGTTTTATCTGACTGAAGAGTACTCATACAAAACACATACAGATAAACACAAAGACACAAATAACATCTGCTAAGGCTTCAGAGACAGTCTGATACAAAACAGAACTGATCAGCAGGGAACTGAAAAATGGAAAATAGCAATCCTAAAAAAAATAAGGAGACAGCATGCCCAGCAAAACACAGTACAATTCCGAACTGTGTAATCAGAGACAATTTAAAGGGCATCTAATCTTTAAATTCTTTGAATTAGTAACACTAAACCCTATACTAGTTTAACTGTTACAGTAAATCCTTAAAATAAACATTATTCAGCAAAGACCATTGCAACTTGTGCCACATTTGTAAACCCTGACCATCAGTAACATGATTAAATTCATTTGGTATTCTTGAGAGCCTGTTCCAAGAAGTAAACTTTGTCCTGTGTGTACATGAGGAATATATTCACCTGAAGGGGTATCCATAAAGAACTATGTAGTCACCTATGGCAGTGGCCACCATCAAATTCATTTTTCATCTTTACAGATAACAAATACTTCTGATTACTCAATACATATGTACATATGGATATATAATTATGAATTGATTAGTTTACGTATGAATGCATTGAATTTCTCCAGAGTATCAGATAACATTTTTAAAAAATTATACCAATAGAGCATTAGTATTACAAGTGGATTTATTTTCCCCAACAGTGCTAAAGATATGCAAAATTTTCATTTTTCAGGGTTGCATAGTAAATGATTAACACCAGCTCTGCTCATTATCTTGCTTAACAAAACTTCTCTAAAAACAAATAAATCAAAAATGCCTCTAACATTCCTGAATAAATAAATTACAGACCTGTTCAGTGGCAGCAATGATATTTTAAAAAGCTTGTGCAAGCTCATTGTACAATTTTATTACAAAAATGCAATTTATAACAAAATTGTCCTTATTTTTTTATTTTCTAGCCGGTTTCACTCAAAGAATTTCCTTTTTCAACCCAAGAAACTCAATTAAAGTGACATACCTGGAAATGTTAAATCCATGTTCCAATATATACACTTAACAACGTGAGGAGAGCCCTCACTGCTCATGTAACAACAGGATTTGTAAGGAGAACTGCAGGTATATGAAACAACTAGTATCTGGCAAGATATCAGACTTTCATCACTATGATTGCATACATTATATTTCGTATTAGAAGCACAGTGTTTTGTCTCAGACTTGAGAATTATTTGTCTTTCATTGTATGGGGACACTGAAGTCAGTCTGGAAATAGAACAGCCTGCATTTCCAGTCCTGGAAAAATCTTCACCAAAAGAAGGAATCTCCACTTTTACAGATTTATTGAATTGCCTTTCTAACTTAGTTCCCACTTTTAAAGGAAATAGGTTTTTTTTTAAAAATCAAGCCCAAATAATAGAAACACAAAAAGGTCAAAACAAAGCCATGGAAAAAACTGCATTTTCTTGTGCTTTGGGGTCCAAATAACCATTACTGCAAGAAGCACACACATCAGAGAGAGAATTTCCTCCTCGTAAGAAAGCACTGAAAATATTTTTATTCGTACTTTAGAACAAAGAGCAAAATGAAACACAACCCAGAAGGCAACCATAATAAAATGAAACTGTTATCTGTTGCTAGTTGCTACCAGCCCACAGATTTTTCTTAGCATTAAAAAACAGCATGTAAATTAAGGTGACTGAAACATGCTTTCAGTGAGCAGAGTAATATGGTAGCTATTCATCACCTGAAGTCATAAAACACTAGGTCTTGTCCTTAGCATATTCTAATGAAGCCTATCATGCAAATGAGAGTGACCTTTTCTGTGCATTCTGCAAGTTCACATTTATGTGAGGAGTATATACAGTTTGCCAATACAGACTAGCCAAAGACTGCGTAATTACTGTAATCAATTAGTAGCTAGTGTCGCTCTGCTCATTTGTGGCTAATGTCAGCTAAACAATTTTTGAGAAAACCACCCTGACAGCCATTCTGTTGTTTTTGTTGCTGCTGTTATTCTGCAACAAGAAAACAAGATACGTAAGTCAAACTTCTCAAGATGGAGGTTTGGTAGCATCTTTCTAAAATGCTCTGTCTTTAGGTAAAAAATAAAAATAAGATCCACTCCTCTGATGGCTAAAGATTCCCCAGTAAAGTTACATATCCTTAAAATGACATTGAAGTTTTCTGCCTGTAAAATGAAACATTAATATTTAAATATTTAAATGAAGGACACTCTCCCACAAGGCAGTTCAGACCAAGTAAGGAAGACTTGGTAGAACTTAGGCACTCTTTTCAATGGATGAGTAAACAGGCCATACCCTCTGTTCAGCAACAGTCTATTTTGTAGACAGTTATGGATAGGAAACATTACTGGAGCTGGTAATTAAAGTAAAAAGTAATACTGCCTCAGAAATGGGGAATTTTGTACAGGAAAATCATTTATCATGCCTTACACTTCCTCACAACTGAAATGAATTATCTTCTTATTTAGTATATGTCTCTTTTATTCTATGGTATCTTCCAAACTGAAACAAGGCCCTCTTGCTGCTTTTCATATCAAAATCAAGATGATGTACAAGAAAGTTATACCACTAGTGGAAATAAATTGCCTATAGAGCATTCAGTAAGAAAATAGAACTTTAAGACAACTAAGAATATATAGATCACAGTTTTGCATACTTTTTATTCAGACATCTTTTAAAATCTGTGTGTTTAGGAAAACAAATTCTTTCCAAGACAAAAAGCTTACCTTTAAAAACAGATTTGTCTCATAATAAATTAATGCCCATTAAAATTATTGCAACATTCCCTGATTTTCTATCTGGTGCTGAGAAATGAAAACTTTTTATTTAATAAATCTTAACGTAATGTTGCAACTTGCACATAAACATATGCACTCTACATATGCTTTATATATGTACACTATGCAGGAAAACAGCTTATAACATCCCTCTTTTTTGTGGCTTGATGAACACTACAATCGTTTTTTCACACAGCAGTTAACTATAGGTTTCAAATGGATATATTATATGGACAAGAAAAGATTGTTTTTTCTGATAAGAGTGTGAAGGTGAGTTTTGGTCCTTTGCATGCCCAAATCACACATGCAATGTTGTGAGCATTTCCTATTTTAAAAAACATTCTGCAGCAAGCAGATTGAGGATAAGATCTAGAGAACCATTTATAAGAAAATTTGGACTACCAAATTCTAAAATTATTAACAAGATTAAAGGAAAATTTTCAAGAATTGCTTAGATGTATTAAGAGATAAGAATAAAGGTATTTGTACGTGGTACACTACCATAAAGGTAACTGAATTGATGCAAATGGAGTTCAAAACTAAGAGTTAACAGCTGAAAACTTCCCTTTATTCAAATTATATTTTTAAATAGAAAATTAGTGCATTTCAACTGTTAAGGTCAAAGAATGCTTAGTTTTTTAAAAGCCTTTTTCCCCTCCTTCAAGGTCCCTGAACTTTACTGGAAGCTGTCACAACAGTGTGAGCAGCAAAGGCAGGGAGGCAGACGGGCAGAGCCAATGTGGGGAGGTGAGTGACACCCAGCAGAGCTGGTACCCAGCACAGGTAAGACGAGAGCAGTGCAAGCCCTCTTGGTGCCTCCTCCTCTTCTCTTCATGTAGCTAAGGGTCTTCAGATCCTGCCAGGCTCAGTACAGCCAAAGAGGAACGTTTTCATTGCCAAAGCTGTAGTGTGAGGCAGACAGGAGCAGGATACTGTGCTCAGCCATTCCCATCTTTTCCTCTCATTTGTTGTCTTGCAGGTAAATCATTTGGGAGCCAATTCTGAGCACAGCAAAAATAGTTATATTCCCTCTAGTTTCACTAGGGGCAAGACTTCAGAGGACTCTTCTGGCTTATTCAGCTGTAAAACAAGGATACTACTTATATGCAGCATCACAAAACTTTTATTTGGCCTTGTTTGTAAAAAATCCTTAGAGATGCTCTAAGGATGTTCTAGTGGGAGGTGTCCCTGCCCATGGCAGGGGGGTTGGAACTAGATAATCTTTAACGTTCCTTACAACCCAAACAATTCTATGATTTTATGAAGGAAAAAAACAAGCAACTGTTCTATGAGAAAGTAGCTTTTAATTATTACATTTATAGTTGAGCTTGTGTTCTAGTAACTGAAAAATGTAGCTCAGGATAAGGAACACATTTGGAAGAGCCTTACAGAATGCGGATACTTGGACTAAAAAAAGCAAAGCAAAAGCCTAAAAATTAAAGCATTTGTTTCCAATGGAGTGTTTTTGAGAGGTAAAAGAGCAGTCAAGTCTCAATAAGTAGAGTAACACTGAAGATTTATTGGTTTAGTGCTGCACGCTGCTGGAGCCAAGCACCTCGCACAGCGTCAGGCACATTGGAGGTGTCGATCCTGACACGGCGCCCAGCAGTGGGAAGATCGCTCTTTTCATTCTTGTCAGAGCATGCAGCAATGGGGACATCTGACAGTTACTGAGAGGAATGACGATGACAGGGAAGATGAGGAGCAGAGAGCAGGAGAAACCAAGCAGGGCACCCGCAGAGCCCGAGGCTGCACAGCAGCCACGAGGAAAGCCTTGCGGAGCCATCACCTAATGGGCACCCACGAAAAGGCAAGCAAGAGATGCTTCAGAAAAGCAGAAGACTCACCCATCACTGCTGATCCAACCCGGGATGATGCCTTTATGATAAACACTCACGACAACTTGCGACCAAAGTGCTGTTACAACACTAATTGTCCATGAAAGCTGACCTGCAGCAAAGCAGCAGAGTTCAGTTTCGATAGGCCTGGCTCAAGAGTACGAACATGATTGGGGATGACAGGAGACATCCACGCATCAAAAATCTTCGAGAACGCCTGACGTGACTTTACACACTGTTAAAAATAAATAAATAAATGAGCAGCAATGGAAATCCTCAACTCCTGGCTCTTTGTCAGGAAGGCAGAAAGGACTTGCGGGGGTGGCATTTTTTAAGAGCATCCTTTTAAACAGGAGTAAGCTTTGCACAGCCTGGAAAAAGCAGGGATGCATTTCTTTATCTTCTGCACATTCTCATTTATAATTATGTCTCAAGCCAAGCAGAAATTCCACACAAATCATGATGGAAGATCACATTTTTGCAGCCAAAGAGCTGTTCCTCCTTAAATTTCATTATATTTTCTGACTTTGATAAAAATAAACAGTTTTCTCTCCATTTTGTTTTAACTTGGTAAGTGCCAGAACTTGCAACTTCCTGGTGTAAACCCCTTGCAGAAATGCTGGAAGTGTTTCAAGGCAAGTGGGAAGCATTTTTATTCTTACTCTCCACAGCTAGTATTTGCAACAAGTACATTTTAGAAGATAAAAGGCTTGAAAATAAAAAGAGAAACAACAGTACAAGTAAGGCATTTGAGAAGGACCAAATACCTGTTTTGTAAGTATGAAAATAACAACAGTGAATGAAACTAAATGAAAAACCGCATTTGTAATAATGAAAAAAATTGAGTGATTTACAGTTGCCATGAAGTTTCCAATTTTTGAGTTCTTAGTTTGAAACAAAAGCTTCAGCTTTATTGCATTTTGTAATAAAAGTTTTTCATGCCTTTTTTTATTTGCTAGTCAAGTGCATGAGGCACCTTACTACCACTGTCTTAAAGAAAATAATCACATTTGTGATATTAAATGACCTCCCATTATATGTTACTAAAAATAGTGTAGCCCAAACACACGACTCAAATACATAATTCTAGCAGTTCAAATCTAAGAAGAAAACTAGGTGCAAAGAACAAAAATCTATCCTGAATCCTGTCTGAAAACCAGAATTTCGGATCAGATAAACAGTTAAAAATAAAACTTTAGAAACGTTTAGATTTAACAAAATATATAGTTTAAAATTTATTTAAAATGGAGTAATTTTAATTATTCAAAGGATTTCAAAACTACTTATTTAAAAAATTAAACAGATTGAAAATATTAACCTGCAATGCCAAAAAAATTACAAAAGTGACCCTAGAACAACAGAAAAATAAGTATGGTGGAGCTCAATAGGTAAGAAGGGTTGGGATTTTTTTGTTTGTTTTCATTTTCTTTTTAAAAGAACAAAGCATAATAAACTCCTGAAATGTTATTGAAGTGATACATAAGACAATTAGAACCATTAGAACATTTAGCTGGCTTATTCCAGATATAGGACAAGATCATAAAATAATACTAAATCACTCAGTGGGTTCCTCACCTCCTCTCAAATTTCTTCAATCTGGATATTTATTAAATACTTCCCTCTTTAAAACAAACAAAGGCACACAGACTCATACCCTCAGATAAGACATCTCCCAATAGACAGCCTTAAGCATTGGTGTTAAGCACACATTGGGGTGGATCAGCAGCAGGATGAAGCAGGTCATTCGGATTATTTGTTTAAGAAGGCACATGTCAATCAGATTCTATCGAGTTAATAATTTATAAAGAGAAGGCTAGACATAAATAATGACTATATTTATCCACATTCCTCTTTGAAATAGAAATGAAAGTTTCATATAGTCCCATACATTTAAGATTTTTTTTCTTTAAAAAGCATTTAAGCCTACCATGTTATGTCATCAAGCTACTATGTCATTTACACAGTACCCTAATGCAAAGGTTTGAACTCAACTTGGCATACTGGTATTGCTACAATTAAAATGTTGTATTACTAATAACTTGGTAACACACATAGAATACTGAAATATTTTTATATTGCTATACTTATGGGGAACAAGGTTGAAGACTTCCATTACAGCCATTTTTTTAAAAAAATATTTGAATTGTTATTATAGAAATGCAAGAATCCTGACACACAGTTTAAAACAGAAAATTATTTTAACTGCACAACCTTAGTAGACTAAACAGAAAATATTCTACAGGGACACAAGGTCTTAAATATTTCTCCCCCCCATTTTAACAACCTTCTTCAGCATTAATTTCACTTTGCTTTCTTTTTTTTTTTTTACAGAACTGATATAATATTTGATAGCACAGAACATTGTTTTCAAAAACTTTGTACAAGAAGCAATAAGAGAAATGTAACCTCTTCTTGGCACTTCCACTACAAGTTCAAGAGGTCTACCCGCAATCAGTGCTGAGTTTATATACTTTCAACAGAAAAAGCAAAGAAACAATCTAAGAATATACATTCAAAAAGAAAAAGGAGCAAAGGGAAACAGGAGACAAAATTGGGGCATCAGAAATAGAGCAGGATCATGAATGAGTACAAACCACCAACTAAACTGAAGGTGCTGAGCTTTCTGCATCTCAGAAATTAGAAGTGAGATGGAAAGATAATCAAAAAGAAATCACCACTTTCATAAGCAATCATTATCACCTAAGCTGGAAGGGATCTTTCAGATGACCGAGTTTCAACAGTTGTAGAAGACAATACAGGAATTATTTCTCATTTATAGATAGAGACAAAAATGGGCATCTCCAAATGTCAGAATAGGTTGGGGCCAATCCATTTCTTAAACTACTTTGTTGATGAGAGGGATGGGAAATCTTAACTAAAATGGTATAACCTAAACACACACACACATACATTCATAAGCATCGCACAACACTAAAACTAGTGGAGCCATTAGATAGAATCCAAGGTAAAAAAATTATTGAGAAGCACATTCCTGCCTTGTTTCCTAAAACCTGGACATATCTCATTATTAATGACAGAGCAGTGCCTTATACCAGGGAGGACTCCAGTTATTGTTCACTGGGATTTTAAAGACAGAATGTCACCAAAAATAGAGTCTTACTTTTGGTACTGGCACAAGTCTTGAACCAAACCAACTGTTCCCAGCTACTGATATATATTCTGTTATCAGGATCTACAAAGGCAGCATCTACAGTAAACCTTGAGCTTCATGGGCTACTTGGTGCTGTGCCACCCCTTACCCACACTCTCTCCACTTTCCTTGCATTCCCAAAGCTGCTTACCTGGCCAGCCATTCACTGGAATCTAACCAGAGACTAATTTCCTTTTTATCCTTAGAACTAATACCTTGCTCCTCCAGCTTACCTTGCAACTTTCTGAGATGTGTTTGAGAAGGAAAAGCCAGGGATGTGACTAAGTGGCTAGGGTAGCACCAAATTTTAGCAATCACACTAAAGCTCAGTTTTAGTTTCACCCTTGAAGGACTGTAGCTCTAACAGGCCCCTGCTTTAGACGATGGAGGCTTCATTTTATGATATGTTCATCCCGTGTTTGATTTTTATGAGATTCTGGTTCATTAGTTACAGTACAAATAATAGTCTTAGAAGGGCGACAACACACAGAACCTGTCTTCAAAATTAAATCCAAACATTTGAAGTCCAAACAGTCCAAAGAAATTACAGAAATGCCTAATGTTTTAGTTGAAGCCAGGCTGTTAACCTCCCATGAGCGTTCATTCCCATAACGCATCTCATTTCTGTTGATGAAAAGACATCACTGTTTTATTCCAACTTTTTCTGATATTTCTTAGGTACAATCCTATCAGCCAAACCACTCTGTATTGCTTCGATACTCTAACACCTGACATTTTTAACAAACACTATGCAGAAAGTATCAGAAGTCTAGTTCAGAAGCATTCTAAATTATAAAGTGGTTACAAATGCTTAATATCTTCATTTATTCATGGGGATACAGCCTTTCAAATCTATGATATCCAATGATAATTCTAACAAATGCTCAGTCCATAAATATTTAATGGCAACTTGTGGGTGTTTTATGTTGCTGTCTTTAGAGTTGACCTATTCTCAGCTTCATTAATTGGAAGAGGTTTGTTTTATTCTAAATAAGATACGTAATTTTACAATATTCGAGTAACACAGAAGAAATCAGATAATTCTTTCTCACGCAAACAAGGAAAACGTATCTTTCACAGAAAGAGTATAAATCAAGTTAATGAGGGACAGTTTATTTTGTATGATTTCTCAGGGCTTTCAAATAGAAGACTGGTTGACAGATGCCTCCATCCTTAAACAAGCCAACCGCAGTTTAATTGCAACTCTGTGGTTGTTCCCATTCCTGTGTGCCTAACAACCTCCCTCCTTCCCTTTCACATGGGTTTTGTCTGTCTGGCCTGAAGCTAAACCACCATAGAATCTAAACCCCTCCTGCCCATACGTCCACTTACTATTAACAGCGTCTTGCCAAGACACGAGATCCTGAAGTAAGAACACAAATTTAAAATGCATGCCACAGCTGAGGATTATGACATAAGTTATGAAAGAAAAAAATTCCTGTGTTTTCTGTACTGGACCACAAATCATGACCACATTCCTTACCATACCAGCAGCAGGTTACATTTCCACCCTTAACATCTAGCAGCATGGCATAGCTAAAATCCCATTTCCCGAAATGGACTCCATCACCAAGCCTGAAGGCATACATTGTTTCTGCAAGACATTCAACTGAATTTTTTACATATGATTCTTTATACATCCACTGTTACAACAACAGAAATATTGACCATCCTGAGAAAAACTCCCATGAACAATACTCACTAAAACTGATGATTTGCCACTAGAACCTACTACTCTGTAGCAACATAATATATACATACTGTAAAAATATAAACCAAAAGGGCAATTAATGACATTATTAAAGTTGCAAAGTCAAGCACCTACTGCTTAAGAAAGTCCAATAGGAAGACTGCCTTTGAAATCACAAGCCCTTGCACTGCCCATATGCCTCTTCATCTACAAATGCAAAACTTTCAGTATGATTCAGACTTATTTTCAATTTTAATGAGGAATCCAATTATTTCTGCTTAAAAATACTCCAAAGTATGTCTGTGTAAAACAGACACCCACATTTCAGTTTGAGGCAGGTATCAAAAGCCAGATAATTTCATTCCAAATTAAATAAAATGAAAGAAAGAATCTTTTAATAGCAAGTGTCAACGTACTTGAAAACAGGCAGACCAGCTATAACTATAAAACATATTTTATCATGTTATATATACATACTAGAGGATAAAAAACAGTGATGACATCTATCGAAAAGAAAAGAACAATTTCTACAGCTACAGGATTGCAATATAAAAATTCTGGTGTATTATATTTCAGACTTTCTCAAAACAGATATATGAACTATATATTTGTAAAAGCAATAAGGTCTCTAAACCCTTTTCTCATATGTATATTCTATGAAATTAAAATACGTTATCATTCTAGTTTAATATTTTCATTTACTTCATTTGTGAGGAGCAGAAATGAAGATATCCAGCCATCTATTGGATTTACCCCAAATCAGTTTCCAATTTCAGTTGAAATTGTAAATCTTCACATCGCTTCTACAGTTTATGTTAGGATGGAATTGCTTCTAGTGCTTTGTTAATGAGTGGACATCCTCAGCCTACACACTAGAAGTGGTATCAGACACAAGGCCATCCTTCTTTATGAAAAACAGCTCTACCCGACACTTATCACATGCAAAATGGACAAGACGGTTGTCATTTTGAGCTACACTCTGCTATCACCAATCATTTCAGAATTTTCTTGATTAAAACAGTGGAAAGGCTGAACAGCTAGGCTACTTTTGAAACATCACTATCTTCTCACCTATCTGTGATCAGTACATTAAATTAATATTGCCGATAAAACAGGGGTTGTCCACCATTCTAAGCTCAGATACACAGGAGAAAATCACCAGTGTGCTTTGGCAACAGGCCAGAACTCTAATCTGTAAAGGGTTTTAACCTGTTACAGGGGCACAGGTTAACCTTGGAACCTAATTTGTGTGTCTGTTAAACGCAAGCTCCTTGTGTCAGAGGCTGTGCCTTCTGCCTTTGAGAATAGTTTTTATAACACAGCTGCAACCACAGCAAACAAAAGTGATAACCTAAAGCCCTCAGATACAAGCAGATCATAGTTGAGCCAATACAACTACTAGAAGCTCACACCTTCCTAGGCACCTTTGTTAAAACTAAAATAATTTAATAAACTTATACAAGGTCTTCCCTTACTCATATCTATACTTTCCATGACAAAACCCTATACTATTATCATTAATCCCTTCAGTTAGATAGCTTCAGTCAGCGACAGAAGAATCTTCATAGCAAGCACAACTTCTGACACATTTGAGATACAAACATATTAGCTTATTGAAGCAAGAAGATAGTGTATTACCAACAAATTTTAACCTACATAGCTACTCCTGAAAGCTGAAAATTCTTTCAAACCATCATAAGAGAAGGGGGCCATTGCCATGCTGGCAATCAAATTCAAACTCAGCAACATGGACCTGTTGGAGCAGGTCCAGAGGAAGGCCACAAGGATGATCGAGGGCTGGAGCACCTCTCCTATGAGGACAGGCTGAAAGAGTTAGGGCTGTTCAGCCTGGAGAAGAAAAGGCTCCAGGGAGACCTCATTGAAGCCCCCGCAGTTCTCGAAGGGGCCTACAAGAAAGCTGTGGAGGGACTGTTTGCCAGTTCATACAGCTACCGGACAAGCGGCAATGGTTTTAAACTAAAGCGAGGTAGATTTAGATTACATGTTAGAAGTTCTTCACCATGAGGGTGATGGGGCACTGGAACAGGTTGCCCAGAGAGGTGGAGTCTCATCCCTGCAGACATTCAAGGCTGAGCTTGATGAGGCTCTGAGCAACCTGATCTAGTGCAGGATGTCCCTACCTACTACTGGGGGGTTGGACTAGATGATCTTTGAAGGTCCCCTTTTTTAACTTCATCAAGACTTTTCAAAACAACAAAACCTCTTTCTTTTCTCTACTTGATTATTTTAATGTTAGGAAAATTAAACATTTCAAATATTAACATTCTTTCAGAGCCCCACATTTCAGGTAGACGGTAGGTGATATGGCAGATGAAAAAATACAAAGATATCTAATAGCACTACTTAGCACATGATTTTCACTCTTTGAACTTTGTGACTTCTCTAATTTTCTTTCCTCATTGTGGTCACATTCTCTTGAGTTGATATATGTTGTATGCAGAACAATAATTCTACTTTTATACACAGCACTGAAACCCTGGGAATTATGCCATTTTCTTTCATGCAAGAGAGGCAGAGGGAGCCATTCTTTAGTATCTATTTTCTCTTGAGCAGTGGAAGTTTTGAAAAAGCTTGAAAAGTAAAAGATTTCTCATAAACATTTAATTTCTCTATAATGATATAAAAAGTCAATGCATGCAACATTCTTGTTTTCTGAAAGTTAATTATGAGGGTCATTACACCTACTCAACAACATGCACTCTCGAGGTAAGCTCCAAGGCAAGAGAATGTGTTTAGTCAGAGACATGCTTGACCCAATGGACTTGAATAAACTGAAGTCAGAATGAAATTAAATGTGTATTCCAAACACATTCTTTTGTGGTTTCACCTTTTAAGGAATTAGCGCTCACATTTAAAAGGGAGAATGGAGAAAGTAATTTCTCAAAAGCCTCTTTGCAAATCCACTATATGTAGGTAACTTGCAAAATAAGCTCTGCCTATGTAAAACATAACTCTAAGAAGATAATACTGCTGTCAGCAGAAGATGCCTGTCAGAACACCACATACACTGATGGACCTTGCAAGGTTGCTTATGCTTCAGTCTTCCTGAAATGTGTACAGGAGACAGCACTATCTCCCAACTGCTAATTTTTGTAGAACCAAAGAGATGGCAGTTTAGTTAATTGTGCAGCAGTCTTTCTTCCCTCTCCATTCTGCCTGTTAATAACAGAGTAGTTAACAATATTGACATTTAAACCATCATCACTGGGCATCTGAATTAACACCTCACAGAGATGAACAGACAAGTTCACACCTTTCAAAGCTACTGTGCTAAAGGCATTTTCTGTAGACATCCCTGTATCAGTTACATTGGGTTAAAATTTCTAAGGCACTATAAAAGCTAACGATTTATTTTTTCTTAATAAATCCTGAGACAAGAACAAGAACGCAGTTGAGATAGTACACTATAACACTATCTACCAATACTGTTCAAAATTCAGATTAGCACAAAGTCCAGATTAGCACAGAACAAGTTTTTTCTTTTCAGTTTGTTTCAACTGCTGCTCTGTATGACTACAGAGAGCTACTTTTCAAACAGTAACCACTCTAAGCAGCACTTTAGACCACAAAAATTTGGAAGCTGGGGATTAATTTTCTTCCAGCAGCTGCTTCCTCCATGGGTTTATCAGACCTCACCCAAACATTCAAGCAGCTATTACATGGTAATACGTTGCTTAATTAGCAATTCTCCCTTTTAAACACATCCTCATATTAATAATTAGAAAAAGCATATATATTTGACGGCAGTAGATGTTGCAGTCATTGGAACACACACACTAAAGCAACTCTGAGGAAGTCTGCATGACATAATGCAAAGTTTTTAATTCAGTCAATTTGCAAATCCAGAGCTAAGTTTGTTGCTGGAAGCAGGGTAAGTACAGTATAAAAATATTCTACAAGGGAAAACAGAATAACAGAGGAGCAAGGTTTAGTAGGTATTGTGGAACATCAAGACAGAGCTGGCTGAGGTTTCTCCACACAGCACTATATTGGATGATATGAACACAATCTGGAAGACATGTAGTGCTGAACCTGTGTAATTTAAAGCTAAGACCTTTTCTTGCATCTTTTTTGTTGCTTTGGGGTTAAGAAGGCTCCTTAAGGACTTTTTTCTTTACCTCAAATTGAGTACCTAAATCCATCCTGTGAAGAAAACAGGTTTGCATGTTATAGACAAGTTTTCTAAACCTATGAAAGTTACCTGTGCGTAGCAACCCAATTTCTTTCTCCTGATGGCCACTGTCCATACCACAGCATTCCCAGGTTTCTGTAGCATTTTAAACTATGCTAGGATAGATAGTTCTTCTTCTCTCTTAATTAATTCTGACTCTTCACCTGTTTTCCATTTCATATTCCCAGAGACATATACTGTAAAAAAATTAGCTCTTATTTGTACCTAATAACATTCTCAGTTGAGGAGCTTATATTGAAGTCATATTTGCTTCAGAGATACTGAAACCCCTTGAGACTGTCTGCCATAGATATTATCTCTTTTAATTTCCAATTCTTTTTATCACAAACCATTCTCTACGCTACAGGACTGCAGAGATTACACAATAGGTGCTCTAAATAGAAATGCTCCAAGATTCTTAAATTTCCATCTCAAATTGCTACTTGAAAGCAAGTCAACTTTGAAGATTTTTTTGGAAAAAGGAAGGTCTTGGTGAAGCAAGTATTTCCAGTTTGAGTTACCTAGCCCTTTAAATTCTGTGTACCATCCATATATACGCATAATGCTGACTGAGAACTCTATTCTGCTCCTATCATTTTTTCTCTGCAGTCTTAAGTGGGGTCATCTCCCTTATCAACAAGGAATCAATGCCAGGTTACTGTGCCATCAATTTAATTGAGGGGAGGGCTGCTTAAAGCATCTCGCATTTCCCATTGAACGTAATGGGATTATGCCTCCTCCTGACCTGTGCTGGCAGAGGGACCTTACCCAGGTGAAGGCCTGACCTGCAGCCCAGCTGACCCCAAGCCCAAAACCTTGCCATCCCCCACTCACAAACACTGGGGGTCTCTGTTAATCCTCCCTGTCAATAGCAGCTGGGAAGGCAGAGGGGCTTCCAAGATAAACATTGCCTTCCCCATTCAGATGCTTAAATGGCATTTGGTAGCTTTATCAGGCATTTGCTCTCAAGGGCATTACATGCATTTAAGAAAAAGTACTATGGGAGAAAAGGAAGACAACAGATGTGAACAGTAGTCATTAGGAATGGTTTCCATTTCTGTCTTTGTTCTAAACATAACACAGTAGGCAGACATCATCCCAAAGGTGTCACCCAGAAATCCCAATGGGTGACAGTGTAATTTTGGAAACAGGTTAGGACTCCTTGAGGAGAGAGGAGGACTGACCTTTACCTATCACTGTCCCTCACTGGATGCTAAAGATTTGGGAATCAAAGACAAAGCTGTCTATTGCTGCAGTCTCCTTTGTGGCAGCAGTAGAAACCAGAAAGTCCTTTTTATCAAAAAGTGAAAACATCAGAACAGAAAGATCACATATAATACCAGGTATTATTAGGGTTCACTGGAATGTTAGGGATTTGTGGTGCTTTTTCCTTTTTTTAATTCCTTCTTTCCTTAAATATGTCCAAATGATATTGGCAAGCAGTACAATGGTTTTCAACATCTTATTCAATGACATAAGTAAAATACATGTTGGATAAAGATACATCATACTACCAAGACAGTAAAAAAAAGAAACCTACAGAAAAACCAGGATTATTCTTACAGTATGGAAACAGACAGTCACAAAGAAAACACACAGAGAAAGATCTATAGGGTATTTCTGATACCTAATATGGCTAAAATAACTTCTATCAAGAGCAATCTTCTCTCTTCAATGACAAAACACAAGCTAAATTCAAAAAGCACACTTCAAAACATTGCCTGGTAGCCCCAGAGAATAGAACACAGACTATCTTTCTTTCAGGTGCAGCACATTATCCGATCAACACAACACAAACTGATTTCCATAAGAAATTCTAGCCTCATCATGCAACCTTCGTGTTAATTTAAAAAATAGTCCTTGATTTTGAAATAAAGTTGAAAGTATAGTGTCAGAACAAAGTGGAAGAGGTATCATTAGCCTTCAAATGTGACAAATAATAAAGACACAAACAAGTGTCAGGATAATTAAAAAGGCATTGTTCACTTTTTAGAAGAAAAAAAAATGAATTGCACAAGAAATATTAAGCTAACAAAGACAGAGCAAATATGAGTAGAAAAAAATGACAGTTATCTGCAAAATTCATAAATGTGTCTTTTGTATAACTGTAATGATCATATTTTATGCTGTCATTTTACATTTAATTGCTCACCCTGGTACTTTTCTTCATAGAAGCCATCAGTACCCCACAGAGCCAGATGCTGAATTGCAAAAAACATACTGTGACCACAGACTTATAGGAAAGTAACTTTGCTGAGCTGTGGTGTATGACAAGTTAATTTTTGCAATTATACTTTTTCCAAGAATAAATGAAACTGCAGGTCATTACTATTTTATACCATTAAAAACAGGCAGAAAATGTTCTTGATCATAAAGGCCTCAAACTCATTTCATCATTACTTTGTCATATGAAAGCAACTTTTCAAGCTGCTTTTCCTCAATGTGACTTAATGAAATAAGCACAACCTCAACTGAAATATGTAAACATCTTGATACATTAAGAGGCATGTAACTAGAGAATATTGTTATTATTACACAATGCTAATCCATCATATGTCTAGAAGGAAAGAAGGGCTATGTGGGCTGTTTACAGCTGTTAGCTCTGTTGTATTACACTTAATGTAAAATTACTGAAGAGATACTCCTGCTCAGTTGCACTCAGACCAAAATCACCTCCTGTTCATTTATCTTCCTACAAATTAAGCACAATTTGTCAGTCCATCACTGACAAATCATCTGTGCAATCAAACAGCACGAGAGCAGATATCATTATGAAATACTAAATGCTTTTTTTTTATTATTTGTGCTTATGCCATCTGAAGAAAGACTTATTAAGAACTTGAAAGTTGGCTGGTTCTTTGAATTTAAAAACATTTACTGTGCACAGAGAA
Organism: Turnix velox; assembly: GCA_013400935.1. NCBI lineage: Eukaryota > Metazoa > Chordata > Aves > Charadriiformes > Turnicidae > Turnix > Turnix velox. The sequence goes on from VZTY01029254.1 coordinate 119,335, forward strand.
CTCTGTGCTTTCCAGAGCATTCTCTCCCATAAAATGCCTTTTCATTTTCTTCACAATTCCTTTACTTTCCCATCAACAATACAAACTATAACACTCAAGTGAAGAGAAAAGATTCCACTCTCCAGATGAAGAATATATTTATTAACACAAAAGAACAAGAGGAAAATGTTCCAAGTGTCATTGCATCTGTTTGCAATAAATGTCAAGATTTTTTTTAAAATTGACTACAGAGCTGACAAAAGGCATCCCATTGACAGTCAAAGAGCTAGAGAACCTTGGTTCACCTACTGAATAAGCGAATACAGTGACTCCCAAGCCAAGAAAACAATGCAATACTTTCACAATCTTCAGGCTAACCCATCCAGTCTGTAACAGTATTAACAGAAACAAATACATCCTTTGTTACCATACACTTCAATGTATCTTCTGAATTAATTGTGATCTAGTTTTATTATCACTGAATGAGAGCAGGGACCACTAGAGGGGTAATGGAAAAAAACACCCTATATATTCTTTGCTGAGATTTTCACATTCATGGAACTAACCAGAGACAAAAATGAAACTGATTTTTTAGAACAGGCTACATGTAACTTGATAATCTACCTTGTCTTAGAGCTTTCCTTTAGAATAGTTAGAGTTCTTGTTTAGAGATTGTTTATAAATGCTATAATTTGATAATTAGGAACCCCCATCCATTTTTTCATTCATCATTTGATCTCCTTGCATGGCAGCGAGGGTTCCCTATGCATCAGATACTCACTCTGCTCATACACGTTTTGCAAGAGCGGTTTCACACTGTGCCCATGAACACACAGTAAGTCTCTAAGCACATTTGCTATCAAAATAAGAATACCACAGATACCACAACAGTTGGGTTTTTCTTAAGATACTAAGTTTTTATTTTTTTAAGGAAGTGTTTTTGTCAGGAAGAAGAAACTCGAATTATAGAGGGGAAAAAAGGCATGTTTGAACTGCATACCATTACATACAAGTCTTCTATAGAAATGAAACACTATCCAATTAATTCTGTGCAGCTAGAAAATAGGAGGTTGTCCTTAGGCAGACAGCAAACCAAGCAGCTTTAAAATCTCCAGTACCACAACTTTAATCTCAATGCTTCCTATTTGCAAACAAATCATCTCTAAGGAGATAAAACTTTACTATTGTGAATAAGAAAATAATATTAAAATATAATCAAAGTACTTAGTAAAGAATATACATCTTGCCCTGGACTACCAATTACTTTGCTGAAAATTTATATATGCAGCATGGAACTTATTATTCCTTGCCCAGTAAATAGAAATTACTTTAAAACAGTTGAATAAAACAAATTTGAAAAAATAAGTTTCCTTTTCCCAGAAGTAGAAAAAGAAGAAAACAAGCACTCAGCTATTTTAAATCTAACAATCTTTATCAGAATTCCTGTTACAATCAGCCCGATACATTGCAATTGTTTTTAAAAAACACAACAGGAAAACAGAATTCTGCAGCATATCTATTTACATACAATCACGCAACAGCTTAGCACCTGTATAACCCAACAACAATGAAAAGCAGCATGTGTTTCCTTTCTGCTTGGAAGGCAGCATTTAGGAAAAAGCTAAGAACCTGAAGCAGTTACTTACACAAGAAAGATATGGCAAAATAAACTGGTCTATGCAGGCAGACCTTGTTAAACTTGTTGAGAGTTAGCACGGCTCAGAAAAGAGATACGGGATTGCCTATGTGGGATGGTTCACAGAGCCACCATGGCTTAATGTGTGAAGGACTAAAACCGATCTACTCTCTGTCTTCCACTGTCAGCTTTCATCATCTGCATTCAGTATGTTCAACATGGCACTCCTTTTGCATATCTCACAATATACATACATTTTATTATATACCTGACTGGAAGAAATAAAAGAGTATTATCATAAGAGAGACTGCTTGGGTTTTTTTTTTTCCAAACCCTTTCCAACTCCTTTCACCTTCAACCCAAAGGCAACAATTCTTGACAACCAATGAATGAATTTAAAATAAAACACAGTTAAAGCTCTTATTCAAAAAGAACATTAAAGCCACTATATTGCAGCTTAATATATGATTAGAAGCAAAATTAAAGCATTTGTTAGACTACATACTTTTAATCATGTAATATAAATAACAAAAAATATATAGCAGATGCTCTTTAACTGTCAAATATGTATTTTTGCACAGCTAGTACACAATTTATTGTCACAGGCTCTTTGGTGCTGCAAAAGTATTCATACAGCTATTAACTATTTAATTCTTTAGCTGACACTGTGGTTCAGGATAGGGATTTAAATAATTTACTACTACATTCTACTATTTAAATTTTGCTGCTAGGAATTTGTGCAATGAAGTTGTAGAAAAAAAATACATGACGCTTGTTGATAGTGATATAAGACAGGATTATTATAAAAACCAATTATATCTTTTCATTCTCTTTTGCTTAATTAAAGCAAGAGGAATCACTATCTTTCTCAGCAGCAATCATGTGGAAGCTGTATAGCACAGATACAGTAATTAACTTAACCTTATCACTTAACTCTATTGGGTCATTCAACTGAGGCACAGTATCAGAGCTCAGAATCAATGCCAGAACGCTAACATCTTTGAGCAGTTCAGAGATTGAATAATGCCATCTGTAAATGGGCAGTCTTTGTTCCTGCTTAGCTATGCTGGAAAGATGTTCCCCTTCATAACTTTAATATGGCAGCTTAACCATTTAATCGTTGTACATTAATACATTATCAATATTGTGAACATGTAAGTATGAAATTACTTGTCAAAGCAATCAGATATTACTGATTTTTTTTGTACATAAATATGATGCATGTGGGATTGTCTTAATTATATATTTTCACAAAAGAAGATAAAGCCTCAAAATTTTTTAAGAGATGTTGACAAGAACAATCACTCCTAAATGTATATTTATGTCACCTTCATCTAAAGCAGACTTTTAAAATTAAAAGCAATGTTCCATATTTGCTTTGTTAAATTAACCAAGTGTGCAAAGTTTAGTGCATTTCAGCTACACAGGGCATACAGCACAAGCCTTCAGTTACAAAAATCCCCCAGATGCCCAAGTATCACAACAAATTAAGCATAATTAAACACTCTGTTCAGTGTCTTTTGTTAATTGCAGCAGCTAATTTGATGCTTAGTTAGTGTTACATTCCGAACTATTTCTGAGCACGGCGAATTCTTAGGACTGATTGCTTCTAGCCCTAAACTTTTTTTTTTTTCCCCCGTGCTCATTTGACAGGATTTAGCTCATTTATTACTTTTGTTAAATGATCAGAAATTCCCCTGCCAAGGCAGTACTTTGAGGTGCTTCACTTTCACCAAGTCAGACACTAAATCATAGGGGACGATTATCAGCAAATGCTCTCCGACAGGCCCTAAGCCTGCTGAGGTAATGCAGCTGACAAACTTTGATGCGCCATGCCCGTGCACATTATGTTCACGTAGTGTGTACATCTGGGCACCCTTTATGGCGATGCAGCAAACAGCCAATCATTTATTCCACTCTAATTAGCACACATGTAAATCCTCACCAATCAAGCCACTCGCAGGGTTACTGTTGTGGCAGCCATACAGCAAGCTGGCAGGACGTGGGAAGAAAGTACAAGAAGCAACTATTGGGTTTGATTTGAACCTGCCGTCACGCCACAGCAGGTCCCCCCAGTCCTGACTGTAACCAGCTCTCCCCTTCACAACCCATCACCAAGCTACAGAAGAAAAAGGTCATCAGGCAGACTGCAGACCGGCCAAGATGCTTTGATTCTTTACAGGCTTTGGGAGCACACCTGAAGCGACACGCGTCTCTGATAGCTTACAGCACAAGAGATGTCGCTGGCAAAAGTCAGGCATAGCTTTAAAGCATGCAGCACAGCATGGAGTACACCATACCTCGAAGAAGCACTGTCCACCTCAATATTTTAGACCGTTATGTCGCCAGGAAACTATCTGCCAGGTGTCAGCATCCCTTTTCTTCCTCGCAAGCCCAGGTGCCTCTGCAGCAACTCTTTTATTTTGAAATAAATAGCAAACACCTTCAAAAGGACAGATTCAGGAATTCAGAAAAACTACTGACACTGGTTTCTATTACGCAATTCCAAAAGAACACTGTGTACTCTGAAATACCTAACATGGTTAGCTCCCATTTCCTAAAATTGAATCAGGTGAGCATGAAACACTCAACAGTGCTATTCATTACTACAATTACAAAATGCTCTATTTCAAAATGTTTTTAAAATGTGCACGCTTATCTTCAAGGATACGATAGTTGGGCTCAATACAAGTACTGCTCAACACAGAGAATGTGTCTTTTTATACAAAAATCTACTTAAATCTTGTACCTTCATACTTCCAGTGCCTACTGCAAGAAAAGAAGCAAAACTGCATTTAGTCTTAGGATTTAGTTACATTGATTTACATTTTCATTCAATGGACTGGAAGGATGGAAAGACACATTCACTACCTGAACCTTCCAACTTTTTAAAAACTTATATGTCTTTTTACTCACTATTTATGTTCATCTGCATTTAAGTAAACGTGTGTATAAATTGATTTATTATACATATTAACAAAGCAACTAGCTATGAGAATTCTGACAATGGTTCATTTTTCAAGCAACTTGTCAATAAAATATCACAAGAAATAATTATTCTTCCAAGATTATACAGACAAAGCAGAACAGAGGGGCAGAAAGAAAAACTGTGGTGATCCTTCTCCAGATAAACTGAAGCACAGACAGCAGGATGAGAAAAATCTGCTCAGGAGTTTAATGTTAAAGTCATAAATTTATCAAAGTCTTGTAAGTGAAGCGAAACGTAAAATGGGATTATCTTCCCCACAGTAACACAAAAACAGGACAATAATGCAGTAAATTCTATATGCCTACCAAAAGAAATCCAAGGAAATATGTGTATCTTGTGAATTAATCAACCTTTATAGACAGAAAAATACTCTGAGGAAAGGAGAAATCCTCCTTGCATGACAGATGCTTTCAGTGCTGATTCTGCCTCTCCAGTTAGTGTTCCCTTACTACAGAGATACCACCAAGCAGGTTACAGATCTCTGCCTGGGTAGGGGTAGTTCTATAGGACAGGTCCTCTCAGGTTAGCGAGAAATCATAGAACTGCCTAGGTTGTAAGGGACCTTTCTGATATGAAATCCAGCCATCAAACTTACACTGACAAAGTCCATATTGCCAAGCAGTATGCCTGCCTATCTTTTAAATACTTCTATAGAGAAAGATTTGGCCACTTCCCTGGGCAGCCTGTTCCAAAATGGCAGCCTGTTTAGGGAACAAGGAGAGCCCTTCTGAGAGCAAGGGAAACCATCTCAAAGGGTTGGAGCAACTGCCCTATGAGGACAGGCTGAAGGAGTTGGGGTTGTTCAGCCTGGAGAAGAGAAGGCTCAGAGGGGATCTCATAGTAACTTATCAATACCTGAGGGGGTCCTACAGAAAGGCAGGGGAAGGAATTTTTAACATAATATCAGATGGGAGGACTAGAAACAATGGATATAAATTGGAGGGGGATAGATTTAGACTAGACATAAGAAAGAAATTCTTTACAGTGAGGGTGGTGAAATACTGGAACAGGTTGCCCAGAGAGGTTGTGGATGCCCCCTCTCGGGGGGTGTTCAAGACTAGGCTGGACAAGGCACTGGGCAGCCTGGTCTAGTGGGAGGTGTCCCTGCCTATGGCAGGGGGGTTGGATGATCTTTAAGGTCCCTTCCAACCCAAACTATTCTATGATTCTATGATCTTAGTAGTTTTATCAGCTGATGAATTCACTCCTGGGATGTATCTGTAACATAGTTAATGAAATTAGACATTTATATACTAATTTTACTTCCAAATCAATTGTGATTTTTTTAATGTCTGCATGACTGTTGGATGTAGAGGGTTTTGCCAGGCCTGAAGATAGGGAGGGTGTTCCACAGGAGGAAGCCATATGCTAGAGGAGAGCTGGAGCCTTGCACCTCCCTGTAACCCTGTCCTGCTCACAAAGCCATCATCTTAAACAAGCGCTTCTATCAGAAAACTTCCAGTGAAAAAAAATCACAGAATCTGTTGGTACACCAAATCCAAATGCAGAATGCAATGATGAGTGAGGCCATGCACAGCCCCTGGGTCTTGGTGGAACCACCTCTAGGGTGCCTCAAGCAGGGCTGAGGGGTGACAGGGACAGAAGAGCCCCGGCAGAGTACCAGTCAGGAAAGGGAGCTTTGGCCTGGCTGCCCCTGGCCTGGACAGCATGACAGAGGCAGCAACCCCATGGCCATGCCCAGACAGGGGACAACCACCTTGCACCTAAAATGCTCAGAACACTAGCTTCCATTAATGGGTTAAAGCAAAGGACAAGTGAAATAAGGTGTGTTGACCAAGAACTGAGCATCACACTGCTCCCTACAGCTAAAAATGTTTATTGTGGTCTCTTCTGTCAGTTAAAGTCACATAAAGTCACGGCAGAGTACAGTCTATGTAGCCCAGAGTAACCAAGGGAAAGGTGGTAACTATGGCACATTGTCTGAGTACAGAGCAAAGAGAAAAGCCACAGACTGCCTCAACCAGCTCCTTGGCAATTCTGTACAAATGAATGAAAAAATGTCTAATTATCTTCTATTCTCAAGTACATCTGTAGATTTTTTTTATTTAATGCAAGAGTTCTTACTCCTTTCTTCGCTATCACAGAATGAAAAATTATTGTCTGTGTTGCAGTAAAATATTGAACATAAATGTTCACAAACCACTCAAAATTCCTCAAATTATCCTCTTTGATCTGTTAGTAAAGTAAATAGAACAGTATATTATGTAACCTAATCTAACATTAAAAAAAAATGGAGACTTCTAATTCTCATGCAGTTCACCTTCTGGATAAACAAACATTATGTACATGATGAGTTTTCTCTTACTATGTGCCATTTAATTGAAAAACTAAAATTTTTCAGTGTTTTAGTTATCAAAACTGAACACAGCTGCTTCACTTCTTCTAGCTATTCAAAAAGTATGTAAAAGTTCAAGAGGTTTGAACAAGTTTTAACTATGTGATCGACTTGTTTCCCTTCATTACAATACTAGTGGAGGATGTTCTTTAGTTCTCTGATAGCATAAGACAAACAAAATAGTAGTTACATCATCATCATATCTCCAGATTCAGTAGCCACACCAGAAAGACAGCAATGCCCCATGCCATCTGCACATCACTTCAACTGCTGCACTGTCAGCAAGCTGGCCAGCCCATGACAACAGTTGGGTCAACACAATCGCCCTGCAGCCTTTGAAAAACATGACCTTTTTGTCACATATAAGTCAGAGAACATTATTTTATCAGTACACAAAGCTCTAGTAGGGCCACACATTCAAAATAGCATCCCAGACACCTTAAAGTAGAGAACAGATTTAAGAAACTATCCAGAATGGCAGATGATCCTGAGAAGATCAAAAAAATTAGATGAAATACGATAAACCTCTGTTTCTAAAAGGGAGGAACCTCAGTGAGGATTAATAAAAACTATGAGGGGAACTGACGCAATCACTGTAGGTGGCTATCTCAGCTCATCTCAAATGCAAACGCAGGGAAAGCTCACTGTAAGCTATAAGAGGCAAAGGCAATCAGGCAAGAAGGGCAAATATGTAACTCTAATTAACGAACAATAAATGCATAAAATAAACTGCCAAAAGATGAAATCAAAGCAGGTACTTTTTTTTTATAATGAGACAATACACTGGTCCACAATTAATTTTTGGTAACAATTTAATTATGACAATGAATAGCTTTTAATGTGCTTTTTTCCTCGTTTCCAATGGGAAATTGTAAAACAGCCTGTTAATGTAACAGAAAATTTTTTTTTTTTGTTCTTTTTGTCTTCAAACATGCTTCCATCATTTTAATGGTATATAAGACTGATATGCTGTGTAAATTCTAGCCTGTTGAACTTACAAAATGACACATAATACTAGTAATCACAGCACTGCAACCACCATGTCCAAAAGGAGAGATCTTATCTGCAGTCTAAAGAGATTGCCTGTTTAAGGCAAAAAACCCAGTGTTTTATGATGTCCAGCGAGTAATAAAATTTTGTGATGGCAGTGACATTTTGTGTACTAAAATCTAGCTGCCATTTCCACAAGACACTATTTGCTATTCTCCCTGGAATGCAAAATAGAATTTTAGTATCCTACAGAACAAATGGATCCTGTGTTTCCAAAATATGTAAGCAGATAAATCCAAATATTATCTAAAGTTTCTGTCAAGTATAAATATCCTAAAATTAACTTCACTTTTAAATAAATAGAAAAAAATAGAATAGAAATACAAATAGAAATGTAACAGGACGAAAACCAGAATTCTATCCAAGTGCAATAGAAAAAATTAATTTGAAATAATTAATTATTGGGTTTTGTCAAAGAAGTTTTACCTGCATACAAAGTTTTCTGTAATTTTGAGATTATTTGAAATGAAACGTCATGTATTACAGCAAAGTGTTTCACCATACACATATCCAGGGTTGTTTTATCTGCCAAACTTCAGGACATGACTTAGCCAAACCATTCATTGACACAAGACAGAAGCTGGAGAAAAGCAGTTGCAAATACAGCAAAATATATGGCAAATGGCCATATACATTCTCTACCCGCTGAAAAAGAATCTGATCAATCTGGATAATCATAGAATCATAGAATAGTTTGGGTTGGAAGGGACCTTAAAGATCATCGAGTTCCAACCCCCCTGCCATAGGCAGGAAGGATGCTTTACATTAAGCTATTTGCATGTTAGCTATTTATGAAGAAAATGTACTTTTTTACTCATTATTCCCAGGGCTATACTGAAGCTGGATACCAAGGCTAGATCACCTATTGCTTCCTCACTCGTGCTCACTGTAGGATAATGGCTCAAGAGAAGGTTGGTGGTTTATCTTTGAGGATCTGAAAGCTACTTTTGCTACCAAGCTCAAAGACTCCAGTGAGTTACTGAATGCCAGGCAGAACTCTCCTGTGCCACACATCTTTCTTCAGCAGCTAGTTATAAAAATGATACAGAATGACAGCCAAAGGCTTGACATGCCCATGTACTTTGGGCTATAGACTCATCCCTTCCCCTGCCTTTTTTTTTTTTTTTTATATCTGCCTCCCATACTATTCCTGGTTCAACCACTCATGTGATTTCATTGTCTGTTATGGCCATCTCCTTATATACAGTGCCTGTAGGCATTAAACTTATTTAATGTACTATATGCTTGACACTCTACATGGTGTTAATGAGTTGCCAGCTGCCTGTTGTGATACAAGAAGTAACCACACACCCAGAGTTGCCTTTACTCCTGAACTGGTTCTGTTTTCTATTGTGACACATAAATGTCAACTGGTATGATCAGAAGAAAACACTCATGACAGACAGGCAAAAAGGAGCTGACAGTTGAAGGTGATGATATCCATTAGGCTTCTACAGCTGCCACCTCCTGGGGACACTGCTGAAGGATTTGAAATGTGGCACAGGGCTTCTGGCTAACATGGCTCTATGACAAAGAATATGCTTACCTTCAAAATACCTGGCCTACCACCTAACCATCTGGCTTATTATCATTCAGATAAATCCACTTATGCGCATGGAAAGGAGAAAGTCGTGATGGAACATCAGAAGTGCATAAAAAGGGCAGAAACATTAGTCAATCAGTCCGATGATTCCCGAACAGTTGTTAAGGGAGCATGTCATTGCCTTGCTCACTTAACCATGGACATAAAAGAAAAGAGCTTCCCAAAAAGACAGAGTTTAAGATTTCAATTAAATTAGGCTGAATCTTAAGATGTCCATCAAGAGTAGTTAGAAAGATTATATCCAAGTCAATCTTTATTCACATTTCACTTTTTGTGATAGTAGATTAAACATTTCATTTTACGGAAGAGAGAACTTTTACCTGATAAATGTAGAAGTGAGAAAAATCACATAGGTTAAATATCAGGCTGGTTTTCTTACCACAACTGGCTCCACTGGACTTTATGCTATGCAAATCACCAAAACTGTTGGTTTGATGTGTGAGAGGATGATTGAGGGAACTTGAGACCTCCCAGTGAGGCTCAGCAGTCACCAGTGCCTTTGCTCTTTCTCCCACACACCTCTCTGACACATTCACAAGAATGTCAGGGCAGATTGGAATACCCCAGTGACACGTATACCTCTAGGCTGCTGCAATTTATGCCAGGACTAACATAGCCCAACCCAGGAAATTAGACTTGTAACTGCTTCCATGGTCTCCTCCTTCCATTCCCCCATATCAAGAGCACTATTTTTCTCTATGAGAAGCTCAGTTAATTGCCTTTATTATACACAATATTCATTCCTTAGATTTCCATCACCAATAGATCTGGTATAAATTAATCTAGCCATACTTTTCATGCTTTTATCCAAGTATTGATTTTATTTTTAATGTAAACTTTTAAATTATTGTGCCAGAGAAAGAACTACTTATATAGCTGCAAAGGCTAAATTGCAAGATTCGAGAGAAAAATACAGATAGGTGCTGAAGATATTTTATATGAAACATTAAAAGCCAATATTATTTTAGGTAACACCAACATCTAAGAAAATGCAAGTATAATGGCAGTTCCACCTTCCAGTAACCAAGCTTCATAATTAACTTATTCAGATGGAGTTTTTCTAATTCCCTTCCTTCAGCCATCTAAGCCTTACTCTGAGGAATACAATTATGAAACTCTAGCAGATACTACCAGCAATGTCTCCCTATGCTTGTGTTATAGGAAACCATAAAACATTTTACAGCATGTCAAGTACTTAGCCATTGTAGTATTTTAGATGTACAGATGCACATCTCCACATTGGCAAAGGAAATGTTTTTCTGATAAAGGGACAAAGGGAATATCTCCTTTAAAATTCTACATAAAACACTGAATTTAAAAGGTGTGCTTAACCTGGTCTCAGTAAAAGTACATGCACAAAAATTCCGTATGCAGAATCTCAGCATCTGCAATTCGTTGAAGGCAATTTCAATAAAAATACTACAGAATTAGAGCCATTGGTTAAACTGTAATTTTTGTCAACAAATCTGTTTCTACTCTATCGATTTGCACAAGGTGATACGATGCACTAATTTCAATCTAATACTTAATTGAAAAGCAATGGGATTCCTCCCATTTCATAACAAATTACTTCACATTATCAGAGTCTTAATCTCTGATGAGTTTTGCAAAACTTGCAAACCCAAAAATCACCAATTTAAATTTTATTTCATATATATATTTCCAATACTCAGGTTGCTCGAATTTCAAAATAGCAGACTATACCAACGGCATTTAAAACATGAAACAAAAGCAAAAACGCTAGCATTTTCTTTCCATATATTGCAGCACATTAATTGTTGGTTTTGGTAACGTAGCTTATTAGTTTTGCATAATTTGAGTTTTAATTCATCGTTTAATTTTTAATTAAGTAGTCTCTTTCAAGATGAGCTTTCTGCTCGGATTTTAGCTAGATGTTAAACATGCTATGCATAAAAGCAATGGCAAGAATGTAATATTTAGTTCATGCAATTTCTCTGTGATTTCAGACATGAAAGCAGACGGTTTTTCAGAGTATAAATTAACAGCAATTGCAAAATGCCATATAAGTTTTAAATAATTAAAGCCCTCTGAAAATATCTGAAAAAGTAGTGGGGAAATTAAAGAGAAAAGCCATGTACTTTGTACAGATTTAGCTATGGGTTTTCAGTTTGGTTGTTTGGGTTTGTTCTGAGACTGGGGTGTATTTTTTTATTTTCAGCACCACCACCAAATCTTGCAGTTTTGCTAGAGAAAGGACAGTGGATTTTACAGTGAACTTTCTGCACTTTCAAATCTGGGAAAACAAGCTAAGCCCCAAGGAAGGGTGATATTTAGTTTTCCATATGAAGAAGAAATTCAAGAATAAAACTATTTTAAATGGGAACAAAATAAAAGTTAGTAGGAGCTCTAATTATCAAACTACTCAGAATGCTTATCTACAAAAAAAAGACCAAATCCTGCTTACATAGACTTCTTGTGGCTTACTGGAAAATTCACATAAATGTCATATCCGAATTCCATGTACATGAAATTTTTAGATGTTATTGGTTTGAGTTTCTTCATATTTACTGCAGTGAGAAGAGAGTCTTGTTTTAAAAACCTCTGTCAACTTAATTGAATATTATGAGTGCTCCCAGAATTTCTCAGTCACACAACAGCCTGCCTTCAAGGTGAACGAAGGTCAGCATCAACATACCTGAGACACTCAACAGAAAAACACAAACAAACCCAATGCAAGCGCTTTTTCCACACATAAACATAAATACATTAATACCAGTGCAACCACAAGCATAGTTTTCTTAGCAAATCTCTTCAGTATCATAAGAAAGCCCAATGTTGGTTTACACACGAGTTTTTGTACCAGAAATTCTTCAGTTACCACTAAGGCCTCTAAATTTATCTCCAAGTAGCAACATCAGGAGAAAGTACCTAAGGAAACTTTTTGGATTCATAGAATCATAGAATCATAGAATAGTTTGGGTTGGAAGGGACCTTAAAGATCATCGAGTTCCAACCCCCCTGCCATAGGCAGGGACACCTCCCACTACATCAGGCTGCTCAGTGCCTTGTCCAGCCTGGTCTTGAACACCTCCAGAGAGGGGGCATCCACAACCTCTCTAGGCAACCCATTCCAGTGCTTCACCACCCTCACTGTAAAGAATTTCTTTCTTATGTCAAGTCTAAATCTACACCCTTCCAATTTACATCCGTTGTTTCTAGTCCTCCCATCCAATATCATATTAAAACCTCCTTCCCCTGCCTTTCTGTAGGACCCCCTCAGGTACTGATAAGTTACTATGAGGTCCCCCCTGAGCCTTCTCTTCTACAGGCTGAACAACCCCAATTCCTTCAGCCTGTCTTCATAGGGCAGTTGCTCCAGCCCTTTGACCATCTTCGTGGCCCTTCTCTG
>VZTY01029254.1:132390-157390 GCA_013400935.1 Turnix velox
CTTTGGTTGGCCTTCTTGGCAGCAAGTGCACACTGGTGGCTCATGTTGAGTTTGTCATCCATTGACACTCCCAAGTCCTTCTCTTCAGAGCTGCACTCAAGCCACTCTCCACCCAGCCTGTGTCTGTGCTTGGGACCCATTTCAACGTGTGTACAGGACATTACAAGAGACTAAAGTACCATCCCACTGAGCAAGAGAAATGAAAGTAAACATAGATATTACGTATACCTTCCCTAAACAAAATGGGTACGAGTGGCTATTCCATTTCTGAGAGACTCTTGGCTTTCATGGTTGAGAGAAGTTTGAGCAGCTCCCATATTTAACATCTCTAAGCCATGGACCTTCTTTCATGACCAAGTGTTTACAAGCTGTATGAACTGTAGTGAATTCAACCTCAGTAAAGAATTCCTTGTGGGATCCACCACATAAGATCCAGTTCCTCCATTTCTGAGAAGTAAATTCTTTTGAAGTTACCTTTTGTTAACTGGCGAAAGGGTGAGATTTCCTACCAGTACCCATTGCTGCCAGGCCCCTGTTTCAGTAGCACAGGGAAGCAAAGGGCCCAGAGGGTGCAAACTCTGAAAAATTTAATCAAGAAAGTGGCTGCAAAATCCCAGAAAATTTGCCAGGCAAGAAGGAGAAAAACAAGTCAGAAGTTCACTCTTCCTTAGAATGTTCTATTTTAGTAAATCAACCTTCTGTAAAGAAAATTTTGAAAAAAATATTAAACAGCTTGCTTGTCATTCTGTTAGATTTCTAGACGAAATGAGGATAACAAAGTCTTGCTTGGAGATCTTGGTCTGGAAATTGGCCTCCCTTGGGGCTGGAGTCGCTCTTTGTGAACTGGGAAGTAGAAACTATTCTTTTAATCTGACTACAGGGATCAGTTCCTCAATCTGAAATAAAGCAGCATCCGGTGGCTGACCCCAAGGTGCACAATGAAGGTCTGTCAGGGGAGATACACATAAAGCTGGGCTACACACCACTGAACAGCAGAGCAGTGTCTGTGTTTGCTCCTGCTCAGCAGGAAGCAGCAGGAGGAAGCCCTGGTTTTACAGACCTTTGCATTACTAAAGTAGTCTGATTGACAATATCTAAGGGTGTGCAGCATAGTAAGAAACAATAGAAATAATCTTTAGATTATTCACCCTGCTCCTACTCCTTTTCTCACTGTTTGCTGTTGCTTTGAGCTTTGTGGCTTTGGTTTTTTTGTTAGTTGTGAGTTGTTCTAGTGTGTTTGTGGTTTTTTAACCAAATGGATAAACTACAAAGACCATAGTCAGCCAAAACACCAGATTGAATTGTGGGAATGTTAGTTGTCTCCATGTGGCTAGTTTTTTATTTAAACCAAGTGTTTCAGAAAAATTCAGAAGGGCTAATGATGCTTTTGAAGCTGCCCAAACCATTTTAAAACATATTTTTGTATGAGGGTTAAGAAAAAGGCTACAACAAACCTTACAGAAAGCTGAAAATCCAACTTTAAAGTGAGCAGCTGAAAAATGTCTTGTAGGAGGAATGGAAGACTGAGGTTAAAACCTAGTGGTATCACTGCACTAATATCTGATTAAACTTTCTGACAGGTAGATCTGGATAGATCAGCATTCACCTCAGAAAATGGTCAATTATTAAAGGCATTAAACCCAGCTCTCTTTTCTAGAGACAAAAATATGAATTATAGTATTGGTGAATTCTCCAGTTTTCCCCGTCATTGGGGTACTAGCACTGCAAAAAGGAATAAACTTACTCAGCAGCACAACACAGAACAAAAGGTTTTCTCTCCTTGAAGTGCAGCAACACAGCGCATCACTACATGTTCAAAACCTGGATAATTGGGTCACTTGGTCTGTGCAAGTAACCTATTTTGCTGTCATATTTATATAAACAAACAATTATTTTTAATAATCATTCATGCTGCTTGACTTACTAATCTTATCAGATAACAGTACTGCACTCTGGCAATATAGAAGAGCCGTGACAAAAATTTATCACCTAGCCTTCAGCTGTATACAAAAGTATTGGGGAGAATGAAGATAAAAGAGAAATTTCCAAATTCACATATGCCTTCCCCAAGCTGAAGGCCAAGCAGGAAAGGACTAATGCAATTCCTGTTTCTCCCACCCACAGACACCAGCGGCGGCAGCCTCTGTCACTAGAAGATGCATCAGAAGTATCACTGCAGATCAGCATTCAGCTGGTGGCGATAAGGAGCCACTAAGTCAAGGCAGGTGACATGCTTGTAGTAGGAACTGTTACTTTCCATTACTCATTACCAAACATTCACTTTAAGTCAAAGTTATGGCAATTTTGAGTAAGAAAGAACACTGCTGATTCCTCAGTGTGCATTAGTTTGTCTATGCCAAATACGCAGCTGTTATGCAAATGTCATATTTAAAACTGGCACTCCAATTTACCTCAATGTGCTGATAACCCAGAAAATATGATAAAGATATAAAAGCTGGTAAACTGAGTATGAAAGGAAACCATAATTCTGCAAACAGGGGGGTTAGCAAATTCCATCTTCCCAGAATTTTATGTCTTGTGAGCTATTCAATCCATAGCTGAATTTTCCATTGCATAGATTATTCCCTTTGCTGTGAGAGCTGGCAAACATAACCAATACACATAGAAGACCTTCCCCTTCTATCAGGACACTTACCAAGTCTTTTTTTTTTGATTCCCTCTCCAGAGACCTATCTCCACAAGACTTTCAGGAACAGAGGCCATAACCTGAAGTACTATAACAAGGTGTAAATCATGCCTCAAAGACAAATCCATCAAAGTAGGCAAAGGTAGGAGGCTGTTCATCTCTCAAGGACTTAAGACATTGCCTTCAAATGAAAAAAGAATAAGCATTTTAAAATTTTGTTTCCCTTTCACCTAAGGCCCTGGCAAACAGTATAAATTTTGAGCAGTCATATCTATTTTTCAGTGGCTAAACTGGCAAATGTTTCTGGGCATTACCATTTTTCACAATCCATGAGGGGCTTTCTGTTGTAGTTTTGGGCCCAGTGAGATTCAGGAAGTACAAAAGGGCACATAAGATGCTGTACATTTTATTCCCAGTAAACTCTGATCTGCGATTGATTTATACAGTGTGTTAAGTCTTTATTTCTTTTCCTTTAGCTTGGCAACATAATTTCACTTTGATGGTCAGCCTTTCAATTAATCAAAATGGACACAGCATTCACAGCTTCTTTTGAAGTCAGAAAGAATTGTGTGCTCAGGACCTCTTAAAATGAGACCACTTATTTAGGTACTTAAAGATGGCTGTCAACACCTAACTCCAGTCTCCCAAGTTTGAAATTGCTGACTTTAGGAATTTGCCCAAGGAAAGTGAATCTGGGGCACAGAAAGACTACACAAAACCTTAATGCTTACGACCAAAAAGTCCTTGGCACTCAGTTATACGTGCAGACAAATCTCTTCCTCAACTTGTTTGCCAGTACCAAACGCATTCAAGTCCTTATCAGTAGTCCATTTCTAAGACACTGGTTTGGTCAGAACCATTTTCTAAGGGGATTTTCTGTTCAACTGCAATTAGGCAATAATGGAATCCAGATGTGGATTTACTGAAATCAGAAAAACCCATCAAACTTTCTAGGCATTTCTCAGTGTCTGCTTAGAAGAATCGCACCCATGTCTGCTGAGCCCTGGCTGTACCATTCTGAATTTCAAGGACCAGGGGCATGGGGCCAGTAGGGGAAGCACCAGCTGACACTGCAGCCCAGCAAACAAGTGAGTGGAATCCCTCCTTTGTGGCATTCACAAGAACTCCTCTCATAAACTAAGTGCTAGGGTATTAATAAAGACTGGGAAAAAAAGAAGAAAAAAGTGAGCATTAGCAGCTGGGTGGAGCTGATACATATTCCAGTGTGCAATGTCTTTTTTCCTTCAGTTACGTGTCAAACTGCTTGTCTGCACTGACAAGCAAATGCAGCTAGTGCAGGTGACAGGAGATTATGTGCTACAAGAAGGAAACCACAAATGTTCACATCAAGGCCTGTAACAGGCTGGTACCCTGGTCATTAAGCTCAGAGTGCCAGATAAAGCTGTGTCCGCTACCTGCCCTTGTTAAATCAGAGCTAGCAGTAGCATGCCTCAACAAATGTGTTGCTTTGCTCTACAGACCTTTTAAGAGATGTACGTGAACTACAAAGGGCCAGGGAGGAGTTACAGTGCTAGGAACAGTGAAATGGATTTTACTTTGCACCTTGAATGACAACACAAAAAAGCACCTTTCCTCTCCATTTAGAAAATGCATCTTCCTACTACACTTGCAATACATAATACATTACATCTGAGCATACTAGGTGAAATACTTACTTTATAAAGTTCTTACCGTGTACTGTTTTCAAATGCTTCAAAGACAAACAGAGCTCAATTAAAACTTAAAGATTTAATTGCCTGCAAGCACACATTACTATCTATCTACTGGTAATCCACCTTTACTTCAGCATCTAACCAGTTCTTGGGCCTATTGTTCTTAAAACCAAAAAAAATATACAATAAACCTCAGCAATTTTAAAAATAGAAAAGGAAGGCAGCAAGTTGGGAAATACAGAAATGGCAGCACCTACTCAGCCCAGGATTTAGATGATGCTATGCTTCAGTATCAGAGCTAGAGATATTATCAATAGCTTTCATACCTGACATATGTTTCTACTAGTAAAATGCAATCCTGCAACATTCAAATATTTTGAAAGATTGTCAATATCTACTTTTTACCCTAGACCTGGTATTTTCAGTTTAGTATTTCATGCTGATGTTTTTTTTGTTTTCTCGAAGTTTGGATCATATGAATTAGAACACAGAAACTGCTAAAACATTGCATTTCATACATGCTGAATTCTGCTTAAAAGTACTCAGTTCCTCTCCCACCCAAGTCTCAACTTTTGAAACAGAAACCAAGTAAGTCTTCACAAAAAAATAGGATTTACAAGGATACAAGTTGTTGTTAGCCAAGGTTCAAAAAAAATTTCTAATTACTCACTGCACTACAAAACAGGCAAAACATAAAACAAGAACTTGTAAGCAATACATCAACTACAATATCTAAATAGTTGTAAACCCGGTTATGTAATAAGATTCTTAAAGTTAAAATATTATAATTTTTTAAAAGGAAATTCTTTAAATGCTACTATTAGTAAATGGAAAAATCTGTTACATGCAATATGGTAGTCTATGATAACCTTCTGGGATGAGGGCTAGCTACTATCAGGAAAAAGAGATGACAATGTTTAGTATATCATTCTAGAAGGGAAAAAACCAAAATACTTACTCACTTCCTCAATTTGCCTGAGTGGTGCCTCAGAAAAACACTCATACATCTAAATAATCTGCAAATCATCATCACTATGCCTTAACACTAATAAACTGCAATAATAGGGAAGTAAAATGCTGTGAAGAGAACTGAATACGTAGAAATACTGCAGAAGAGTGCATCCCTAAACTATTACATCTACTTTCCTCTGAAAGGAAAGTCTTAAATGATTCAGGGCTCTTAATCGCTTTACATCCAGCCTAATTAATGGTGTCTAAACTGAGCAGCAGAGCTGTATTGCAATTCAAAGGTACTTTTTCACATCAGACACAAGCCAAGGCATGCTACTTAATATACACATGTAGATTATATGAAAACATATTTTACATTATGTGAAAACTAACTTGCATTTTAAAGATTAGAAGTTTAAAAGAACCACCTAGAGCCTGCTTTATTGTGGTATGCTTTCTATGGTCCTCAAATTGCCGCAAATGACTCAGACTTTTTAACAATGTTTACTATTTCTAACACATTTCACTGTTTCCTTTCCAAAACCTCACTACTCCTTGTTAGAGTATTGCTATCCTTCAGGGACCTGATCCACTACTTTGGAAGGCTGAGATCACACAGCATAAAATGGGTGTCCTGCAGAAACACTCAGTGTCTGCTGATTTTTAGTTCTTGTGTGTTTTCTTCTTCTCTCTCTCCTGTTAACACCATCCTCCTGCTCCAAAAGTAGGCAGTCCTCCTCTCCATTCTTCTAACAAACCTAATCAATTCATCTCGAAGGCAAATGACCTCTACTTCTGTCAAGCTTGAAGGCCACAAATTATACTTCAGACCTGAGGAAGAGCTGGAAGCGCCCAAAACTTAAGTGTCTTCTAACTGTATCAGTCAATTACAAGGTATTATCTCTGCTTACAAACCTAGCTTTTGCGTTTTCCTTACCCTACTACTCATCTAAAAATTGTATTCTGGTTTCTTCTCTGCTCCACAGCAGCCACTTATCATGGACTGCTGAGGGAAGCTCCACTACAAAGAGGTATCTGATTATTTGAGTTAAACATTTCCAGGCATGTAAAAAAGTGGTAGAAAAGAATGAGAAACTAAATGGAATTAAAACTTATCTTACAAACCACTGCCCTCTATATAAAGAAAATTACATGCCAGGAGTCAAAAGACCTAGGATGCAAGTTCCCCTTGTATTGATACTCACAGAAAATCACTCACCTTTTTATGGAGAACAATGACCTCTTTTGATATAATAGTAACCCAGTTTAGAAGAGTAAATGGAAAAAAAGTATGAAAAAAAAGACTTTTTATTATTCCTTGCAATCAAAATGTTAAAATTTAAATTATCTAAAAAAGCACCTCTTTATTAAACAGTTGATGAAAGTATGGGTCAGTCCTATTATCCTTTTAAATTAATAAAAAAATCCTGATCCTTTAAAATTCAGAAGAATAATGTATATTTAAAATATTCTGTAATTACTGCAAAAGTATTAATTAACAGTTCATGGAAGCATAAGTAGTGAGATGAAGGAATAAGCTATCTGCTCACTATAAATATAAGCTTAAAAATCATTTTATAGCATTTTTGTAGCTGTATGATGTTAGGCAGGTCATAACACTAGTACTTTCCTCTGAAAACCTAATAATTATTAACCTTTTTAATTTTTAAGCTGAATATTGACTTTGCAATAAATTGGAGTAAGTTCAATCTTACAGTCAATTCCAAACATGAAAGAGTTTCTCTTCCAGCCACACTGACCATTAGCACTAATTTACAGATATTTTCCTATGCTTGACTCAAAGAGAAGGCTGAATTATCTTACTGCTAATGATTTTAAGTAACAGCACAATAATTCACATATAAAGCACAGAATTAACAGATACATAAAATTACTATTTTCCCCATCAAACTATAAAAGGATATTAGGAGTTATTCCAAACTCTCTGCATGGGAAAACATTAAAATATACAATGCAATCTTCTTTCCACTGTAAGACTCACAGGTAGAGAGGAAAAGCATGGAACACAATTCTGTTGAATTCAGCCCTTCAGAAAATGTGATGGGGTGACTGCTTTTTGTTACATGGTTTTTGTTACTTTTTCTTTTTTTTTTTAGAAAAAAGCTTTCTAATTAGACTAGTTTTGAATGTCATCATTCAACTCCCAGAAACGTCCTTCTTCTCATCATGAGAGTCAAAGTAATAGAGTCATAGCAGAGTTAAGAAACTGCCTGTTTCCCTGAGCAGAGGGGGGGGTGGCAGATCAGGAGGGGATTTCCAGCTCCAACAGCCCATTCCCTCCTCTGTCCATCACAACAGCCAGCCTAGACAAATGGTCAGGTTGCTCCAGCACCATGGGAAGGCCTGAGTTTTCTTACCCTGGCAAACCATTGGGATCAAAAGAGGAAATAGTAGGGGGAACACCTCCCACTAGACCAGGTTGCTCAATGCCTCATCCAGCCTGGCCTTAAACATTTTCGGGGAGGGAGCATCCATAACCTGTCTGGGCAATCTGTTCCTGTGTCTCACCATCCCCACAGTGAAGTTCTTTCTTATATCCAGCCTAAATCTACCCTCTTCCAATTTGCATCCATTACTCCTATTCCTGCCATCTCATACCCTACTATTAAAAAGTCCAACCCCAACCTTTCTGTAGGCCCCCTTCAGGTATTGATAAGCTACGACGAGGTCCCCCTTGAACAGGGGGACAAGCGTTCACATTAGCAGCATGGGAAACCAGCTGGGCAGCTAGCAGAGTAAAAGATTAAGAGATCCTTTCCCACAATCAAGAGCACAAGACGAGCACAGTGCTGAAAAGGCTATAGCCAGCCTGGTTGAGATTTGCAGTTTCATGATTTTGTGGTGAATTCAGCCAGAGAAAAGCTGTTAAGCAAAGGGACATGTATGCATGTGTATGTATGGAAAGCAAAATACCCCAGAAATAGGACTATTAAAATAATACTGAAATCTTTCTAAAAATTACAACTCAGAATAACTTCTCTATTTCATACCAGCCTCTCGAGGGTCACAGATCTATCCTAACAGCGCAAAATGCTCCTTCTAATACCTCTTCAGGAATGAAATAAAGGGAATTAATCACACAGACAGTCATAGTCTTTTTGTGTAACCACATTCCAGCACAGCATCCACATTATTACAAGAATCTGAGCACAAATTCACATCCCCAGTGTTGCATCAGACTCCCTTTTACTGTGTTGGGAAACTCATGTCATTACAGTTCCACATACAGGAAATGAGGAGTATCAGATATTATATTTACAAGGTTGAGGATAGCTTCAAAATTTAGAAACAATATTGGACAATTTACTAAGTTTTTTATATGTATGTATAAAGATAGAAACCTCCAAACAAACCCTGAAGCCCTGTCAAGAACATTATTTCAGGATATCCTTCTTATGTGGACAGCAAACATCACATGGTCTAAAAGATCATTTGTGTCATGCAGTTACTTGTCTGTTTGACTAACTGATGGTATAACTGTCTTATGTTCTCTGGTATAATCAAAGAAAAAAAAAAGAAAAAAAAAAAAGAAAACAGACAACCCCAAACAAATCTCAATAAATTCCCATGTATTTCATTCCTCAGAAAATTTCTAATTATAAGGATAAAATCATGTATTGAATATTTAACACAAACATAAACTGCCAGGATTCAGGCATCTAGAGGACTGCCCATGTCAGGAAATGACTTGAAACAGAAAAGCGTAAACTCATTAAAGTAAGATCTGCAATGGAGACATTGCTAAAGAAGAAACAATCTGCTGGAGTCCCTCCACCCACCAATCTCCCGAATGTCATCTGAAAACCTTGCTAGTCTTTTGGTGACCAACATTGCATTCTGATTACATGCCATCTAATTTCTGCTACTCTGAACCTCAATATAAGGCAATACTTGTGGCATTCCAACTTTCCAACATACCAATGATCTCTCCCAGTGCTATGCCATCAGCAGGTTTTCTTAACTACAATTTTGGTTTGTGTGTGTGCGCAGCAGGTCAATAATGAAAATATTTAATAAGATCTATCCTAGTGTAACCTTCAGAGTAATTGCCTGCTAGTTCTCTCATTCACTGGGCAGCCTGGTCTAGTGGGAGGTGTCCCTGCCTATGGCAGGGGGGTTGGAACTCGATGATCTTTAAGGTCCCTTCCAACCCTAACTATTCTATGATTCTACTTTTTTTAATATCCTTTGCCAAATCTGAGAGCCTGATTTTTATCAGTTCTCACTAGAAACTTACACTTCTTGTTCACTAAAAAGAGACAACATTTCCTGCTGATCAATTTTTCCCCCTTTTTTTACACTGTTCACACCTCACTTTCTTTCTGAGGTGGGTTACTCCTCCTCTGAGGTCTGCAGCTCTTTCCTTCTAAGGTTTTTAATCTCATGAGCCAGATGCTTAGGCTGTGCTCTGCAGGCCCTTGTTAACCTTCAAAAAGAACACACACTTCTTCGCATGAAGATTTACTTTCCACAGCAGCCACTGGCAAGAAGCCAGATGAAAAAGATCTAGAAAAACTCTTGTAGTTATAACTTCTCAAATATAATCTTTAGAATAATTTGGGGAAAGTGCAACTCTGTGCATAATAAAAGCATCTCACAAAAAAAAAAAACAATGTTCAATGGGCTATTCAAATTTAATTTTAAAACAATAAAAACAATAAAACCACAGATGTGTCCATGGCTTCTTGTTCAATTATACTGTTTTGGAAGAATTCTTTGATACACAAAAGGTCGGATCACACAAACCAGGCTGTCAATGAATGATGAACTGGCTGCATAATGCCAGAGAGTCAATGAATGATGCAAGTGGCTGCATAATGCCAATATATGATGTTCAACTTTCTGTTCGCTCTGGTAGATTCCACCTGCTTTCCTTATAAGAATCTGGGGTTACTTTTAAGTGGTATTTTTAACCAGTTAAGGAGTTTGATTATATAAAAAAATCATCTTACTGAAATTAGATGAGTTCCAACAGAAGTAAAGTCAGATGCTCTTATAAGATTAGGTCTCAGAAGCTAGTAGAAAGTATACTTCTGGCATTGCACTAGTGCTGAGAGTGTTGACATGCCTTGAGTCTTATTATCTATTGGGTAGGAACACAGAAAGATGGTTTCTATTCTTGGCTCCTCCACTGTCTTGCTAGATGTCCACAGCCAAGCCTTTTCATTTCCCCACATCTCAATTATTCATTGGGACATAGAAATACATCTTTAGATTGACAAGTAGGTAAGAATTATACTATTAGTTTGTCCAATGCAAGATGCTCCTTCCTGTTTATACTCACCTCTTCTACAAGTCTCTTGACTTCACATTAGACATGAGTGCTAGAAACAGGCAACTACAGACAGCTGACCTACGCCTTTCATCCTGTTCAGACTGGCCCTTACCACAGCTGATAAATATTAAAAAAAGCCACAATTACTTTAAATATGCCTACAAAAAGCTTACCTCAAGCAGTTATGGGGCTTGACCTAAGTGATTTTCCCAAATCAAGAAGTAAAAGCTGAGGCTTACAGTAAGGTATACTTTCTACCATCATCTTTCATCATCTGTAATTGTCCTTATGTCCTCTTGAGCACAAATTAACTGTGTACCCTCTCTTTTCCCTGCTCTTCATCCCACAGTTAGCAATGGAAAAGACTTCTCCCTGCCCAGAAGCCAGTTTTAAGTCAAACATGAAATGGCAATTAGCTGGCCTGCCTCTGGCTGGCAGTCCCATGCCGCTTCATCCCTCCTTCTCCTTTAGTTTATATACACCTTCTGCTTGGCCATAAAGACCTGAACCCTCTTCTGATTCTAGATGTTGCTTGCTTTGCCTGTACATAAGAGTTTTAGAAGATTTGTCTTGGCTGCTTGCTGAGCTAAACACAATGTGGTATTTTCTTCTCAGCTCTCTTTAAAAATAAAGAGAAACAACAAAGTATATAGGCTTCTGGTTCTTTACACCATTTATTATTACCGTTGTAATGACTTAATTTGGAGATTTGAAGTAGTTGTTTTTCAACAACAGGGCCCTCTTGAGTCTGTAGAAAAAACACCCATAACTGCAACTTTCAACATATTTTTCCAGTTTACACTCAAACTTACAAGGACTAAAGCACAGAAGAGCATTATGCTTTTTTTTTGTTAAAATGGTATGAAATAACTACAAAGACTAAAACAAACAAACAAACAAATAAATAAAATATAGGCACTTGTTTAATAAATTCAAGCAATCAAACATGACTCTACATACTTCTTTAAACTGCAGCAGATTCTGCTTGGGCTTAAAGCAATCAAAATTAAGTTGTGAATCACATAGAATAACAGATCTCAGAAAAGATTTCCCCTACCCAAATATCAAAGGAAAATAGCTGTCAAAAGTGTAAATTAAATAGCTTTTAAATTGAATAGAAAATTATTTCCTATTTTCCACAGGTTATGATTTGGAGTGATCTTAAACCTCTGAAAAAGAATTTCCCAATTTTCAAAAATTCTGAAGCCCAATTACAAGTAATTATAGCTTTTCATTTTCAACATGATGAAATAATTTGATTCTTTTTACAAGAGGTCTGGTTTAGCTCAAAATAGACAAGTGCTTCTGCAATGAGTTAGTACACAAAGACAATAAAGATCGTTCTCAAAAGAAAATCAGGGATACATGTTGGCTATAAATCATAAATGGAGCATTCAGGCAAAAATAGTTTGTGTGTTCTATAAATGCCACTTATTTCCATTGCACATGAGTGAGATAAAGTAAACAGACCACTGACAGTTTTGGCTTTCAAATACAAAACGAGTAAGATTTGAAAGAAGAAAAAGAAAACTTATGGTATAATCACTACTGTTAGATCTAGTTTTAAAGTATAATTTGGAGAAACAGAGTGCATGAACATAAGCTTTCTGTATTCTCATTACAGAATAAAAGCAAACCAGGACCATGTAGCATTAAATTAAAACTAAATATTATTTTAAGTATCTTGTTCCCAGGTCCACTTGCTTCCTCTTCCCCCAAGGAATTACCATTTTTTCTTGTTCTCTGTGAAAAGAAACTATACTCACTAAATCAGAGATTCCATTTCAGTAAAGCTCCTAAAACCTTTTGCACAAAATGTAAAGCTCAACCTGCTCCAAGTCAATGCAGAACATTGCCATAAAGTTCAATGGACTTTCCAAAAGGCCTGTTGTAAGTGAAAAAAATCCTAAAATAACTGATACGTTTGAAAACAATTATACTCACACTAAATAGTATGTAAAGCTAGATTATGGGTACGCACAAGACCACCTAGTATATACTAAGCGCTGTAGTAAAGCTCTACACCTTTAAGGACAGAGGTTTGCATAACAGTTCCATGTTAAAAACAAATTTGATACAACACACAGTCATGTTCAAGAAGAAAAGTTTCTGTGTACTATAGTGATTATCATTTAAATACATTTATCAGAGAGAGAAGCAAACCTCAGCCTTCTAAGACAAGAAGTACAGTATAATCTGGAGGCAGAGAAACCTTAACAGAACAATTCTTAAAGTCCGTTCCAAGACTGGGGGAAGCACACTTGCCAGCTAGGCTCTGATTTCCATTGCTCCTATCTTCCTCTAGTTTGGTTGAAGGTGACCTATTTATTTCATAAACTTGGAACTTCACATGTATACAAGATACAGGGCACACCACTGTCACAACGTAAGTAGAAATCAATACAAAAACCACTAATAATGATTAAATTATTTTAAAAAAAACCCAAACCCTGTGGCATTTTTCTGATATTAAAACTGAGAATAGTAATATTAAGTTTACTTCTTTTCCATAATAAAATCTATGTTATTTCTTGCCTAATGCTACAAATAGTTTAACAGTGTGTACTGAGTTATAAAGCAACCAATCTAAAATAAAAAAATATTTTCACAACATACCTAAGCACCTGGTTACTATTAAGTTTTCACAAAGAAAATTAGTAGATTGAGCAGTGACATAATAAACAAACACAAGTTTCTGTTGTGGCCAGTTTACTCAAAGTGAAGCAAACCCTATAAAGTGCCTACCAAATGAAAAAAACAATCACAAAACAACTGCTTAAACTCTAATAATAAGGAGTGAAAAATAATTTTCTTTTGCTAGGAAACAGCAAAATGAGAAAATACAAATATACAGACCTTCATTAAAGGTTTTTAATGCTACTCCAACTTTTAGGGTGGAGTTGGAACATGGCAGTTTGACCATCAGCACATATATGGAGGGAAAAAGACACCACCTGACAAAGAGCCAGGCAGAATAGCATCAGAAAATTGACATAAAAGCCCTCCTACTCCCTTGGGTAAATATATCACTGAAAACCAGAATGGACTCTCATATTATAGAATATGACATAATACCATTGTGTTTTATTAGTATGTGCATCTTTTAATATCATGCCAAACATACCATGACAACAAAGCTCATTTTATATCTGCACAGGCCAGGTATGGAGATTTTTTCTCCCCATATGAGAACATCCTAGCAAATACTGCTTTTGGACTGCATATACTCAACAATGACATGGAAGAAATTCTAAGCAAAAGGGATTTTGAGTTTTTTCCTTCTCTATTTGCACTACCGTGTAGTGTTTATTTTTATTAATGTTTCCCTCATCCCAGACAGGTGATGAAATTAAAACTAGATGTAGATTTTGAAATGTGTTCTATTTTCTCCAGTGTCTAACAGGCATGAGTATGTTCAAACACTGCTGGGTTACCTCATCTAGCAAGACCCAGTCAATGTTTAGAATATAAACAAATAAGAGGTAATTCCAGCTTATTACTTAGTCTGAAGAAGTGTCAAAGTACCTTTTCCACAGTAGACAATGCATGGCTTCAACCTGATCTACTCCATGTCATAGAAGCAGTATTAGTTCAAACGTTTATAAATGCACCACTTTCCCTGGTATTGTTTTAGCCACTGCAACCCAGTAAACATGAAATCCAACCTTGTCACACAGTAAGTTGTCTTGGTTTGAGGTAAAATAGAGCAAATTTTCTAGTCTGTAAGTTCACTTTTCAGCTAGGCCTCTTCTGTCTGACTAAACTCTTTAATTAACAGCCCATTGTTCAGAAACTGTTTGCTGTCAGACTGGATAAGACCTGATTATACCAAGCAATGGGATGCAAGATGCTCTTATTTTCATTTATCACTTATGGCAATCCAGGTCAGCAAATTTGTCATCTGCCCCACCAGAGGCTGGAAGCAGAAAAATGTAGAGGGGTTGCACCTGCCAGGACAAGCAGACAGGACAGATGACCCAAATTCCAGCACATCTGCCTCATGCTCAGTATAAAAGCTGAGGGATCAAAGGGTCAGCTCTTCATTTGATGACCAACATATAGGGAAGACTGTGTCAGTCCATTTGCCTTTGATCCAAATCCGAGCACTCCTGACAGGAATCCAGCTCTTGACTCTTGCTGACGCCAGTCTGGGACCTTCCCTGTGTCAGCTGGGGATGTGATCATCATCCTGTGAGTTTAATATGGTTTTATATACATTGTATACCTTTTTATCTTTTTCCTTTTAATTTTATTTATTATTTAATTATCTATTAAAGTTGTTAAGAATTTTTTTTCTATACCCATATATCTCTTTATTCCTTCTTCTCCTCTCTTTTGAGAGACTACTGACCTAGTTTAAGAAGTGGTTTTACATGCTTTTATCTTCACTGAGAGCCAGACATAAATAAATTATCAATCTCAATTTTGTTGGCATTTTGTTGACTCACACATGAGATGATGAGATTTGTGATGATACACTCACTGTTCTCCAGCATCTTGGGATGAGTATCCTTCTAACTGAATGTCACATAGAGCACATGGAGGGACCTACTCCATGGAAACATGTAAGTATATCTTTCAGGGAGACAGTGGCATGCTCGGAATTGTCAGTATATCAATAGCACTCTAACCTAGATGTTCTTTGTTCAAAGCACAGCATCTTTAAGTAACTTGTGACTAGCAGCAGTAGAAAAGTCAATAGAAGCAAAATATCCTTAAGTGAACCCTGATAACTAAGAAGATGTACACCAAAATACTGGCAACTGAAAAATTATATTAAAAGTATAGGGGAACTGTAAGATTTTTTTAAAGTCAAATGAAGTCTGTCTAAACTGGAGTTTAGAAAAAACTGGAAAAAAAACAAAGATTCAAGATAAATTAATTGGTATTTCTGTGACCATGCATGTGCCCAAACTCACACAAACCTCACTGACTTAGGCTGTGACACTGCATATTCACTACACTCGAGCAACCTCTGAAATCTGAAGATTCTTAAGAAGAAGGTTTTCATTGATTTGTCACTGCTTTTATCACAGGGATCTATGCAAGTGCAGCACTCAACCTGAGTGCAGCAACTTCTAGCACCAAACAATGTTCTGAAAATAAAATTTAATCTGCTGTTAACCAAAACCAAAGAAGCAAATTCTCTCAAATGTAAAAGATCAGTGACATTGGTATCTCAAGGCTCATTACAAGGGTTTGTAATTAGTCTGCAAAATCCTCTTAGAAACTCTTCAAGTTGAATATTGTGCAGTTGGGTTTCTCCTCTGTGAGGCAAATCCCTGAAACTAACAGATTAGTCCCAAGGCCCCTAAGGCAGAAAAGTGAGGAAAGCTTCTGTTCTCTCCAGCTCTTAACATGAGGGACTTCCAATGAAATTTAAACATTGTAAATAGGCAGCACTCCATCATGTAATTAATAATTAGGCAGTGGAACTAACTGCTACAAAATGTCATTTAGGCTAAGGATTTAGCAAGGCTGGAAAAAAAGATCAGACATTTATATAGGGTAACAAAAATATCCAGAGCTTTAATAATTTTGCAAAGTCTATTAAATATCATATTCCAGAGTTTAACCCAAACACTAACAAGCTAAAGAACAGGTCTTTTGCATCTTCCTCTGAAGCCTCCACTGTTATCAATGGATACTGAAACATGTCCAGTCTGCCGTGGCATTTTGTTTTCAGTTTGAAACAAAACAACTGAGTTGATCCAAAGGATTGAGCTCAAAGTGTCTAACAGTCATGGTAAGTGCAGGCATTAGAATCTGGGAATTGAGGGGAATAGCAGCCAAAGGTAACATAGAGTAGACTGCAATGACAAGTTCAGGTGTGAACACTACACTACGAAACAAGCCACAGAGAATCTCTGTTCAACAGAGAAAAAAAAAGAAGGGGAAAAAATAAAAAAGTGATGGTTCCTTTGGCTGTTATGTGCCTATTTTAAAAATGTACCTATTTAAAAAACAACAAAAACAAACTCACTCGTAGTCGAACACACTAGAGTAAAATACAATTGCCTTCTGAGCTGAGAAGACTGTTGAACTCAAAAAGTTTTTTATGTCACTGCTTCTTTGCTCTTCCCATCTCTGCAGGGACCCCTGTCATATCCACTCCACTTTCCACAATGTAACCTGAACTTGCTTCTCCCCATCCCAGAGGATTCCCTAACTCGTAAATCATGTGGCCTTTGCGTCTCCTTCCTCCTTTACAAGCTCCACAAGAGACAGGTTGTGAGGGGCCACCGCTAGAGTGACACCTCACAGAACAACCAGGTGCCTAATGGCTGCAGATGGCAAAACTCAACAGCAGAAGTGTAGTGCGAGAAAAAGAAATATAAACCAAAAAAAACCAGAGAATCTAGCCACAGTCCAGACAACACAGAGCATCAGGCCACTCTTAAAGACAACAGGTCAAAAGGTCTTGAGAAGATGTGCAATTAAACTACATAATTCCAAATTCAAAGGCACTAATCTCTGTGTATTAATAAGCCTATATTTAAAATATGATACAAGTTTCTACCAAATGAAAAAATACCATATTAATAGTTCCTATAAAACACAGGTCAAGAGACTTACTTCCTGTGTAAATATTTGAACTATATACTCTAAGTAACATTTCAGCCTCTGTATGCAATTATTAAATATTAAGTAAATAGTTACAGATCACATGTACAAAGGTGAATGTAAAATGCAGCAATATTTAAATTAAGATCAAAACAAGAAACAGGCCTTTTGTGTTTTGTTTTTCTTTAGGGTGTGGTGGATGATAAATATCCAAGAGCTTTCCAAGGCCTCAGAACAGATTGGATCAGTTCCTTTATGTTCCCTTTTGTAATCCTGTCACAGAAGCAAAGTATCAAAAGATACAACCTGCAATTTGGCAGCAAAAATGGCACCTCCCTCCAGTCCTCGAAGAACTTATCCTTTTTTTTTCAAAAGCGGAAAGGCAAATCTCATGACTTGCACAGAAGGGTTCAAATCAAGAATTTCATTACTCAACTCAGCCTCTTCTACTACAAGAGATCCGACTAAGCCAGTGGGTCAGAGACATTAAGTCACCAACCAAAGCCATTGTTGGTTGCTACTTGTCTGAGCCTGCATACACAGTATGTTCCTGGGGCTTGTGGCAGGTGACAATCTTTGGACCCCAACAGTAAAATGGTCACATTATCCACAAGCAATGGACAGCCATTCTTTTGACAAGTCCCATGTCACAATAACTGTTCCCTTGTAAAGGTCCCTGTGAGTCCACAGCAGCCCATCCTTTGCCTGTATTATACAGGGGCAAGGAATTACACGATTGCAGAACAGGATCCACAGGCACATGGGAGAAATGCTGCACTCTGACCCTGGATTGCAACTGGAGTTTAGAGCACAGACTTGATCTCCCCAGTCTATTTCCTTAACTGATAAAATCCAATTTTATGATACAACCATTATGCACAGAATTAAGAAATCAACTTCACAATCATGGGTGCTAAGAAAATTAATCTAAAAGTATTTAATTTATGACCTATATCTATGAAAAAATTTTATTTGAGGCAAGAATCCCAACTCTTGATGATCAGATAAGCCACTGAAGGCACTATTTTTAAAAAACTTCTTTTTCCCTAGTTGAAGGTACTTGATTTTGGTTTTCTTGATAAAGTAGAAACTCCTAAGTCCTTGAATGAACTGGTATAGTGTAAGTAAAATTTAGAGATTTCTTACTTGCCCTTTTCCTTTTTTTTTTTCTTTACAAGTGATTGATTTCATGAAATAACACCAACAATTTTTCATAAACTATATTGCAGTCTAAGAATAGGCCCCTGTATAAATTGAACACAGTAGTCACATATTTTCTGGGTAGATTAAGGATAAAACTGCTAGCTCCATGCTGTGCCAGATGAAAAGGAACTGTTAGAGTACTTTAGAGTATGCATATTTAGTAGGTTATCCAAATTATTTATAAAACTTTTGGGAAAAAAATACTATTTAAGGAAAACAGTATCATTCAGTGACAAAGGAACAAGAAGAAGAAAAAATTCAGGTTCAATCCTCAGCTTACAAGAGATGAGGCAAATCAGTTCTTCCTGTACCATCCCCATACCTACGCAATGAAGGCAGTATTCAGAATTGGTACATGAAACATCTTGACATAGGGACTGTGTAATTTGGTAGAAATAAGACCTTCTCACTACACAGATTTGCTGAACTGCTGCAAGAATTTGAAATCTCAACAGTATGTTGAGGACCAACATCATATATTTACCATGTTCTGTTCATGTGAGTAACACACGTACATTCAGCTCCAGCTCATTCTAATTTAGGAAATCCCAAAAGAAAAAGTAGGTGAGCTGAATAAGTATACAAAGCCACAGAATATTCTGCTGCAGTCAGAGCTACAGTTAACACAAAGTAAACCAAGTCTTTAGTACTGTTAGCCATTCTTTCTATGCTGAGACACCAAAGTCATTGGAGAGTGAAGCAGAGGTATATGGAAGAACTAAGTACGAAAAAAACCTCTGTGAAATCTGCAAAACAAAATGGGCATTTACTTCAGCAACAAAAAATAAAAAAGTAGTAATGTTTCAATAAATGATGTAGGTGTAGGGAACCTCAGTGAACAGCTCAGCAGTTCCATGTAATACCAGTATTGAGGTCTTCTGAGAGACTTGTCTACATGTTCTTATAGCACTGTGAAATTCAATTCACAATCCCTTTTGACAGCCTCAATTCAGACATATCCACCTTTACAGCAGGGACTATATGCTACAAATAACTGTCACAACTTATTGAAGAGCTTAGTTACTTCTAGATAACTAAGAAGTCTCTTCATCTGAAGCATGTACTAAGAGACCTCCTAAGAGAAACACAAAAGAAATGAAGAATAAACGTTTGCCCAATTATGCTAATTTCCTATTTTTATGCAAGTGAGACACTACCTTTCAATGGAATTCCATAGAAAGCCTCATTAAGAACCTGCTACTCAGCCACATTTGTGTTGTTACTAACAATGAAGAAATATATTTAAAAAAATACTGTGCAGCCACCATTATATGCAGACTCTGCAATCAAGTATTAACTAACATGGTTAAAACGAGCTGACATTTCATAAAAAAATAAACTGATCCATGGTATCAGATTTTCCAGTGAAAGAAGGAATATTGTTAAATCTGGTGCAGACATAAAGTTTTCATCCAAACATCAAAAAAAAAAAGAAAGTCAAAAACATGACCTGTAAATCCAAATATTATTTCCAAGATCTTTCACTTCTCCAGGAAAGAGAACAAGCTCTTCTCTGTAAGTCCAAGACACCTAAGACATTACTGGCAAGTGCAGAAGCATAGAAGGTAGAACTTTTGTTTCCGAGGACATTCCTTACCACCTCTTACTTTTTTCTCTCCTTGAACAATTGTCGATGGGGCTATTCATCTGCTTCACAATCTGCCTAGAATATCTTTCTCTTCCAACTAGCTGCCAGCTGTTCCTCATTCACATGGATAAATGCAGTGGTTGTTCATTTCTCATTCTGAAGGATGTTAAAAACAGTTGGACTTCTCCCAGTAAGAATGGGAAGGAGAGACATATGAAAGGAGAATGTTTTTCCTACCAAGTATTAGCAAGGAGTTTACATTATGTCTACTCTACTAAGAAAAACAATATATATTATATATTCTAATTCTAGGAGAACTCAGGAGAGTAGAAATAGCAATGGACTGGTCCTGACATCTTGCAGCAGAGAGATGATGAATGCAATTCCAACCTTATCATTCTTGGTAATAGCAGGCATGGCTGGGACATACGGAAAAGCGAATTGGACAGACAGGTAGATAGGAAATGTCTCTGTAGCCTCAGTGCCCTGAATGTGTCCATGTGCAGTCCTGCTTTCCAGGACTTATCTATGCACCTCCCAGAAGAGTTTAGCTCTGTCTTCTCTATACTCCACAGTTGGTGGTTGCAGACAGCCTTTTCTTCTTAAGGCTGAACAGGTCCAGTTCCCTCAGCTTCACCTTCTCTTTCCTACCAACTAATTTTTCCACCCTGACTAGGTCCCACTTAGTAGCAGCCATGCCTCCAGCCCACTGCCTAAAATAAACATAATAATGGCACAGCAGAGGGAGGCACACACAGATGGAACAGGAGTCTCCAAGAAATCTCTTTATTGGTTTATGGTGATTTTTGTGAGAATAAGTGCCTGGCAGTCCCAAGTACTTGCTACATCCCCATAGAAGAGCCTACTATTCATATATCCAACTTTACAGAAGGACTAACTTTACAGTCCTAGGTATTCAATTAAACTGAAGCTAGAGGTAGTTTAAGTTACTATGATGGATTGTAAACAACTGCAGTTCAGAAGTTTGATGCTACCCATTTACTGATTCACTTCAAACCTCTTAAAATTGCCAGAGCTCACCTGCCAATACCCCAAGAAAAATACCACTAGTGAGCTGTTCTTGCAAGAATTATCTTTAAAAGTGTATATCCATCTGACAAAATGCAGAGCTGCTTAAGTTCAACAGATCTGGTAACAATTTCTTGCAGAACTTTATCACCTTTGAGTATCTTTGACTGTTGAATTATCTTCATAAGATAAGAAAAAGGTATTATTTGCTGTTAAGAGAAACAGAACTGAATCTGAATCCTAAATTTCTCTTTCAGAGCACAATGTGGCCTTAAGAAGAAGGGAAAAGATTAAAAGATTTTATGCCTTCAAGAAGTCTACATTCATAAAGAGACAAGAAACATCAGTGAGGTATACAAAATAGATTTTAATGCCAAATCAATCTCACCAAGAGCGACATAAAGACACTTGCATGACCAATGCATTTGCTTTGGTATTATTCCAAAGAGGAAGTGAAAAAGTCAATTTCTACCCACAAGATTTTTCCAGCATCTCCTACAAAACATTTCACTTTCTCTAGACAGAAACAAATCCAGACTATGGCACTAAGACAGGTGACAGTCAACTGGAATAGCAGAGAGGGGCCTTTTTTAACAGGCCAAAGATGAGCTATCAAGCTTAGTAGCTAGAGATTCACTCAAGAAAAAAACCTTCAAGCCTCCAATCAATACTGCTTGCAAATTCTACCCATGATTGACAAGGAGAGAGGGAAGGCAAGGGAGGACA
Source organism: Turnix velox (assembly GCA_013400935.1). NCBI lineage: Eukaryota > Metazoa > Chordata > Aves > Charadriiformes > Turnicidae > Turnix > Turnix velox. The sequence goes on from VZTY01029254.1 coordinate 154,068, forward strand.
GTCCACAGCCTCAGGTTCCCTAGGGAGGGGAACAACAGCCTAGTTACACATCTCTAATCAGTCACTGCGGGGAGGGAGGAAGGGTGAAGGCCAAGGCATTCTGCTTGTCTGCCTTTCAGCACATAATAGCTGTCTCTGACTTTGAAAGCTGATTTGTCTGGGATCCCCATAGTCAATACCAAGAACTGGCTTCACTGACCCATTCTGTGTGCCTAAGACAAGCTCTTGTTCTCCCCTACCTTTTGGAAGGATCCGTATCTCTCTGCTGTCTTCCCATTAGAACTTCACTGGTTGGGAACCTAAAAATTGGTTGGGAACCTAAAAATAACAGCCATGAATAGTTTCTCCTTTACTGGTTCTGCAGGAAACTATGTATCAGGCATCTGGATGGGAAGAGGAAGACAATAGGATGCTGAAATACAGCAGATCTTTCCAGCAGTATGATCAACAAAAGCATCACAAAATGCAAGATATTACATTAAACACCCAGACCTCTGACTGCGATGATAGCTGAGCAGGCAGTCCTTCAAAGTCAGAGCAGTGGTGCATCACCAAAAGGCTTATGTTCCTTCTGCCCATATTCTACGTGTATATCTCTTTCCAGAATTCCAGATAAACATCTTCTGCTGCCGGTAATGAATATGATTTCTGTTCCTGTAAAGCACAAACACTTCTGAGACAAAGATAGCGGCAACTCATAACAGGCAGATATCTCAGCATCTGGAAGACTGTACTTTTAAATATCTGACAAGGAATAATATCTGAACTTAGGTGGTAATTAAACTGTCTGAGCAATGTGAAGAACAGATACATTATCTTTTAATATCAGGAACGAAGTACTATTAGAGAACACAAAGCACCTCTCTACACAGGAAACATACAAAATGGATTCTTCTCTTGCTGCTGGGAGCTCAATAGGTATGTTTGATCACAGATTTGACATCACACTATTGCTCCTACTGACTACTGCCAGCTTTCCCATGTAATCATGCCTATATAAATTCACAGCTCTAGTACAACTTTAAATGATTCTGAGAAATAAATTTTCCTATTAGCCATTTATTGTATAATAATTCATAGTAAAACTTCATGAATGCTACACTGAACTTCTAGTCCAGGGACATGGCAAGGAAGAAAATCCAGGAGACATTAAACTAAACTAAGCAGACCACTGTGCCAATACAGAGAGGAGAAAAAACAGGGGATAGAGAAGTTAAAAAAAAAAAAAAGACCCCAGAAATCCACCAAATTAAAAAGTTTTGTGGCTTTAGATATTACAGGGAGGAGGTTACAACAAAAATCAAAATCATCTGTAAAACTGCCATTTTCTGTCACATGCAATAATTTCACGATTAGTGAACACAAAACATTGAAGACAGAAACTGAGAAAGCTGCACAAGAAATGCAAATATAATTGAACAGAAAAGAGAGTAAAGCATTTAATTCTTGGAAATATCCAGTACTATCATAAAAATAGACCAAAGCCGTAACTGCTAGCTCTGTAACTGATGTTCAAATAGTTTCATTTCCTGATATTACAACATTTGTGCATTTTCTTGTTACTAATAATGCAAATGCTGCTCAGACAAATAGTTTCAGCATCTGATGTTACACTACTTCTGTATTTTCTTGATGCTAATTTAATTCTCAACTGTCTCTGAATCAGAGATCAACTTTCATATCTGCTAAGGCAAAGAGACTAATGGTTCCTTGTGGTACCTTTCCAGATCTCTCTAAAATATATTTTAATTGACTGAAGGCTTTCTAAAAAAATCACCATTTTCTGTATTTTTTCCTGACTTCATTGTACAGCACAAAGAGCACACCTTCACAGAAAAGACACAAAATGGATATTCTTTTCTTTCTACTGGGAGCCCAGGATACAGGCACACTTTGAGGTATCTCACAGCCACTTCTAATGACTAACTGAATGCTTCTACGCACTCCATTACTATTATTTTTTTCATTTGACCACTTACCAACAAATTTTACTAATTAGTAACATCTTCAGCTCAACAAAATAAATACTTTCCACATAACAAAGAACTCTGCCAGAAAATATGTAAGTATTCTGACACATTACACCTGCAGAACAGCAAAATACCCTTATCTAGAAAACCATCCAAAGAAGATTACTTCCTCCTGTTGTCAACTCTTCTAATTGTACCTTCAGCTCAAAATTAGTAGACGAACATGGTACAGTTGAAATCCTAATGATGATATGTGTTTTGTACACTACAATATCTTCTGTCCTCTCTATAAAACAATGCCAGACCCAAAAACATCTGTAAGAACTGAAAGAAGCTGAGTTTTAAAAATCACATGGGTGGCAAAATACACAAATTTCAAAGTGGCCAAATCAATATTCTTTGGGTTGAATGTCAGCCTTGAGTCTATGAATTTGTACCTAATTCTGCCTGTTTCTACAATACAATGCAATCTTCAGTTACAAGTATCACATTACTTTCCCCATCATCTCTAAACATGAGACACAACAACCTCGGAACTTAAAAAAGTACTGCTGATAATCCACAGTCTTGCCTGCTGTTACCTATCAGGAGCAAATCTTCCACTCAACAACATTCTTTTTCATCTTGAAATTATTATAACCAAAACCAAAATCCTGATCTTTCTTCTGAAGTTGTGCCACCTTGTTTTACCACCAGTCTCTACTACTAAAGGTTTTCATTGCTCACAGCTGAGTTCCTTACTTGGGAATTAGTTCCTACTCAGTCTTCTTTTTCCCCTACAGCAATAGATAAGAGCTACATGTTTTAATTATCCAAAATAGCACACATATACAAATAGCACAAGAGGAAATATGTGATTGTATCAGCATTTTTCTGAGGTTGGTATCATTGAACTCTGCTGTCTTCAACTGGGCTAAGAATCATGTCTTTATACATGTTTTTGTATTAGCTAACAGGAAATTTTGGGTAAGATCTCTGGTTAATGTCATAATGGGCCTATTCTATATAGGATTAAACCTGGAATTCGTGGGAAGTGTAAGGATCGGTACTATCCAGCAATAATTTTCCAAAAGCCACTTTGCTACCAAATCCTGTTCAGTGGATGTTTGTACAGTAAGCAGCTCCCAGAGAAAGAAAAGGGGTCTCAGGATGATGCTTGTTTCATCAAAGATCTTGAAAATCTATGGTTGCATGTCTTCTGTTAGGCAAGAAATCATCTCTTTCTCTTGTGCTATATGAAGTCAACACATTGTCTAATAATTGTAGTTAACCTAAAAGCCAAAACTCGAACAGGAAACATGTAAGTCATCACTGACAAGCAGAAAATGTGCAGAAACACAGGTTTCGAAGAAA
>VZTY01029254.1:162390-167390 GCA_013400935.1 Turnix velox
ACCTTTAAGGAAATAATTAGATAAAGACAAGCCGCTGTTTTTCAGCCCCTATCAGATTAAAAATGTTTACCTCTTTACCAGACAGGTATGATGCACTTACTATCAAAATTATGCAAATAAGCTTACCATTCACTGGATGTGTTAGCAATATTACAAGCAAATACACAATCTGCACAGAAAGAATTCATTTTTACTTATAAAATAGTTCCACATTTTACCTTTAAATCCTTATAAAGATCATAAAGAGAAATGCCTTTGTGATGTTTGGGTCTATTTATAACACACAAAGCACTGCTGCTGCTGCTGCAGGTGAAGTTAAAACAGCGTTTTTAGAGGGAAAAGTGGAAAAATTTATGTTGAGACTCTCCCTCCAACTGTCCCTAGCGGTTAAGGACGGAGGGGTATTGCTGACCCAGGACCCCTTCCCGACCTCCAGGTCATGGCACAGGCAGCAGCTGCCCACATGGGAAACCCTTTGGGCGAAGTACAAGGAGAAGCAGCCCCCAGTCCCAGCCCTTACCAACAATTAGGGAAAAAAGAAAGAAACAAAACAAAACAAAACAAAAACCAAACTCAAAAATCCCAGGAGTGTAGTACTCGGTCATTGTCCCACCGAGGTGTGAGGATGGTGGCCACACGTGCCACTGCCAAGTGTGGGGAAAGCCTGGATTTTATACTGGGCAGGGAAAGGAAATGACAGCACGACAGCCCTGCTCTATTAACAGTCCCGTGCCCTCGTACCGAGTCAGTCTGAAAGAAATACAGGCAGAATTCTTCAGTCCTCATTCTCTTACGTCTCTGCACTCATCCATTTAAGCTGAGTTTTCACTTCTTTGCACATGTGTGTGATTAAATAATCTAAGACTATGAAAAAGAGAGACATAACAATTCAAATTAAATCCAGGGGATGGGGGGGGGGACTGGGAAGGAAAAGGGACTGAAATAATAAGGTCTTATTCACTGAGACCAGCAAATCGTTTGTGGATATGCTTAATCTAGGAAGCATACTACACAAAAACCACAATGAGCATGCTTAGTAGATCTCTAAATTATTCTTAAATAATTAGGTAAACAAATTCTGAAGGTGTTTCCAAGAAATTTAAATACATGATTAAACACAAATTTATATGACTAGAAACATATCCTAAGCAAATATTGTTTAGCATTTCACAGTCCATTCTCAGGGGCACAACTGTTACATAAAAATTTCTAACCTTTTGGTTTTGCCTCCCATCTTTCCTTTCTATAGCCCATTAAAGTGCTCCAGGGACTTATTGCACATCCCTTGTCCTATCCATAATTTCCCTCCAGGTACAACCCCTCTCAAGGCTGAGATGTTCTAAACACAGCCAGGTGCTCTCCGGAGAGCCGATGTATTTCCATTGTGTAAAGATGAAGTACTGGGCACATCCCAGTTCCAAGAACACAGCCAGGTGCTCTCCGGAGAGCCGATGTATTTCCATTGTGTAAAGATGAAGTACTGGGCACATCCCAGTTCCAAGAACACAGCCAGGTGCTCTCCGGAGAGCCGATGTATTTCCATTGTGTAAAGATGAAGTACTGGGCACATCCCAGTTCCAAGAACACAGCCAGGTGCTCTCCGGAGAGCCGATGTATTTCCATTGTGTAAAGATGAAGTACTGGGCACATCCCAGTTCCAAGAACACCAGAGGAGACAGAACTAATTTAGTTTACCTTACTAAAACCTGAGAACTTGTTGTATACCCTCTTGAGGTGGGGTCAAATAAATTTTCCTCTCAGAGGACAAATTCCTTTAATGCACCATGTGGCTACAATAAAAATTTAAACATACAAAAAGTCCGAGATTTTGCACACATAATCCAAAATACTCAATACTAGAACTTTAGAACAATATAGCATTCACTTATTCTCTAGAATACTCAACACAGTATTAAACTGCAAGACTAATTTGAAAACAAATTGAATTTTGACCCCTAAGACTATGACATTGTAACTAAATGGGTAAATGAAAAATATTTTAGTTACAGATAAGGTCTCTCAATATATTTCAGTGATAATGAATGAATCCTTAAATTGACACCATAAAATGTACAGAATTTATAAATAATTAAGACATTTATCTTCATGGTAGAGAATAAAGTTGTTGCATGTAGTTTAGATATGAAAATCCTGTATAAAGCTGGTAACATTTTTATCATTTGTAGAGCTCAGTAGCACTGCTTATTAATAATAGATTAAGCAGTTGTAGCCAGCTATATAAATTGGCAGTTGATTGCAAAGGGACCTAAAATTGCAATAGCACAGCATAGCAGTTAATGCAAAAAATGGTCCTTTCATTTGTAAAATAACAAAAATCTGCACCTTAAATTGCTGGGCTCAGCTTGTAACTGTTGTAAGGCAAAAATGAAAGTAATACGATAAAATTAAAGTGTAGTAGCATTTACCAGAAAATACGAGTACAAATAGAAGTCAGTTTCAACACCTCCTTCTCATCGAAAATTAAAGCAAAATATTCATTAGTTTACATGATGAATTCAGAATCACTCGATCTGAGAAAGTCAAAAGGCATACCTAATCTTTCAATGTTGTACTGTGAGCTACTTCACTCGGTACAAAGGAGTAAGGTACCTTTGAAAGGATTCCACTCTTCGAACTGCTAATGAGTAGCTTTTCAGAAGCTATAGCTGCTTTTCCGGGGGGCTTAAAAGAAATTCCTTTGTATCAACTTAGTTGTATGCAAATGAGGTTTAAAAAGATGGGATTCTGGATGGGAATTCAGATTAAGGAAACCTTGGAAAGTACAACATAAATGAAATGCAAGGGTAAACATACTTTTGTATGTCTTAAAGTCACCGGTTCATGCTTCACACTGAAAAGGCTTCCTAGAAAACATCTGCTTTAATAAAAACTAAAGTCAACTTGGCAAAAGCAAAGTGATAAATGGCCAATTTTTATTTAAAACACCTAAACCTAGAAACAAAATAAAAAGAATCTTGAGATGCTGAAAGTGTACATTTTTATAAAAGTAACACAGACCTTTTCAGCAGTTCAGTCCCTTCAGTCTTTGGATATTCTAAGCATTTTTCTAAATATGAACAATTAGAAATGCTAGAAAACTGCAACAGAGATAAGAGGCTCTTATATTAAAAAACCTTGACTAGCAGGAAAAAAAAAAGTCCTGTAATATTTTAATGTAGTTTGAAAAAGATGTACGTAGAAAAATAGTGAATAGTGCATGACTAAGCACATGAAATAAGAAAAATGTACAGATCAACTCATTTATAGTAATTCAACCTTCATCTTCTGATTTACTTACTGTAAAAAATCTATTATAGTCACAATTTGGTAGTGAACTGTAGCCATCTACTGGAATGAACAGATAAAGCAAATGCTTAAGACAATGTTCTTCCCCAGGAATTGAGCTTGCTTTGCATGCTCTCTAGTACACGCCAGAAAAATGAACAGTGTTAGATGCCATTAATACTGGAAAAGGAATGTCTCTGAGACAGAGAGGGCTAAACAATGTCAAGAATAAACTCAGTTATTTGGGAATTACAATTAAAAAAAAAAACAAAAAAACACAGCAATTTTTACAATAGCAGTGCACAGATTGTTCACTATTAATGTGGACATTTCATTTTATGATCCCCGTATTTATTTAGGTTTTCAGAAGCATACAATAGCAAGTGTTTCAAGTGAAATAAAATAATATTATAGAACATTAATTTAAATAATTTCAGTGCTTTATCAATTTAGAATAGTGTATTTCATTAATCCTCACTGAGATGTTAACACTGTATTAAAAAGCTTAGTTTTCCTCAATTTAAAAAAAAAAAAAAAGAATAGAAAAGACTGTCTGATGTCGAAGTCCTGCTCTGAAACATGAAAACTTGTCCTAATATTTAGAACAATATTCTGAGCACTCTGGTTACATCCAACTGTCGTGAGGTAAGAAAGACACATATTAATATTCTTAGAGGAATTAATCCAACCTATGTTCATCTTTGGTGTTCATCTTCCAAGTCACTAAAGGAGTGAATGTTGAAGTGATAGGAAGGACCACCAGAAAAACTCAAACTCATTTTGGAAGGGAAAATAAAAAGCTGTAGAGAGAGAGACAATGCCTCTTGCTAAGGATAAATGATGCCATTAGAAGAGTGACCAGGCTTTCCTCTCAGACTGAAGGGCAGAGACTGAGCTGGAAAGTATGTCTGCATCTTCTGGAGGTATAGTTTCATGGACAAGCAGCACTTCCCTGTATCACTGAAACCCACAAACATGGCTGCAATGACATAACTCCCAAGAATCCATTCCTAGACAAGACACACCACCAAGAGTGCAGTGCCAAGGGATATTAATTCTGTCCCAAAATATTAAGATATGTTGTCAGATGTAGAGATGCTAATAAAATTGTTGAATGGGGAAAGGGAAAAACAGTCACAATAAGATCCTGTTCTACTCCTAATTTCTGTTATGAGGATACTAACGGGCTGTACTATTAGCACACATTCTCCTCAGACCTCTAGGCATTCTGGCCCTATACAAACAAGCAACATCAGAGTCTCTTCCAAGCATTTTAGGTGTCCTAAGGCACTCTGTTCACATTATTCATAAATACAGCAGAAACATGTTTTCTGTTGCATTTGGGCCCTAAAACAGACACTGGAGATTTCTCAAGATTTGAGGTCAGCCTTGAGAAAAAATAACCTATTGAAATAAAGTACAATGTTTACAGCCAAAGAAGAAGAGCAATTCAAAAGGATGGGAAGCAGTCACCTAAACATTTAACCTTATGAGCTGCTTCTGGAATTCTGTCCTGAAAAAAGGAATAAACACAGGTGGTAAGGGAAGTGGAAGATACAGCTAGCATTCAAAAAACAGCAGCTAATCACTGATACATACACACACACACAGAGTACATCTTCCAAAACAAGCAAGTGACTAGAAAATCTTCATGCCATGATTAATCCCTAACTTAGATGATGAGATAGAGCCAGCAGAGTATTAAGCAAAAACTA
>VZTY01029254.1:172390-206215 GCA_013400935.1 Turnix velox
TGCATTAGATTTAGTCTTAACCATGGCAAACTCAAGAAATGGTGCTCTCAGGGATGGCAACCTACTTTCTTCTGCTGCTGTCGCAGTTGTTTTTCAGCCTGCTCTATTCAAAGCACCTACCCAGTTGCTGGGACAGCTGACAATCACATCACAGTTCAAAAGATTTGTGACACTTATTTACCTTGGCTTTATCCCATAAAGAGAGATTTTGCTTTCTTTCTCCATCTGTATTGTGTGTAACTACTATAATCTGTCTGGCTAATGGGAGTGTGAATTACAGTAAGAAAAACAGGATGAAAGACAACACGCCATGGCCAGAAAGACTAAAATGAAATCAGAAGCCAGCCAGCTCTTCCGATTGCTACCATTTAGATTTGTTGATACCTGAAACACGAATGTACCGAGGCACAAATTTTCCAGAGAAACCAGTTCTACTCTAGTAAACTAATCGCCAGGTCTCGAGAAGGTGCCCGGGGTTGTAATAAACACAGAAAGTAAGATTAATTGTCCTGAAGTGCTTAAAATCTACAGGCTAGATTCTGCTTGTACTAAGCCCAGTAAACACAATTTCCAGTCATTACAGTGAAAACAGGAGGAAAAAAAATCGCTGGAAAGAAAAACAAAGTTAAGGTTTTTAAAGAGACAATTAAAACATGAAAGAGGACATGAAAGCACTGCATGCTGCATCCTCCAAGATGCTAGGGCGTTCCGATGAATTGAACTGTAACTACTGAGGAAGCTACATTAGGGTAATTCATTTGATGCAAGTGGAATTGGACAAAAAAACCCCAGATGCCCCAAACAGATTGATTCAGCCATCAATTCTTACAGATTAAATTTGGCTAAAATTGAGGGTATTCCAACAACCTACAGTTAAAAGGTATAAAGCATAAATCATAGTCTGAGGTTTTTTCCATTTTCAAGTAACCTCGTGCTTCTCTTACCAAACCCTGCAGTACCAGGGAACAGATAATCCATTGATTAAGATTAGGTTCAGTTATTTATCCTCTGAATCTTATTGTACAGTTACTAGAAGCATCAAGGAAAGTAACAGCTCAATCAGGAACCTGATGCATTTTCTACACATAAATGGTTAAAACCAAAGAGAAAGCAAATGTAAACCTTCTGAGTTTTGGGTTTAAATCCCAGTCATACAGCTCAAGCCTATCAACAAAACAGCCCAACCAAAACTTTAATCAAGCAAACCCCTGTCCCTGTCAGTACCAACCACCCGCACTGACAACTCCATTCTCACGGTAACCAAAACCAAGCCAACTTCTTTGTCAACTCTTCTGCTAACAGAAGGCAATTTTTAACAGTATCTTTTTCAAATACTGGGCCAATCCTTCTGAACCATGGGTTATATGGATAGAAGTCCCTTTTTGAGTAGGAATAATGTGCTTTAGGACAGCTGTGGGCCTTAACGCTAACCCAAATAAAACCTCAGCATTTGCACCACCAGCCTCTTTCCCCTTTGCCACCACTCCTGCCTTCACAGGAAGGGCTCAGACCCTCCCTGCATTGGGACAGAAGGCATTTGTTCTCAAAGGGTACATTGAGAGTAAGGTGCCTATTGCCTCACAGAAATGCACTCATCCTGGACATCAGGAAAGTAAAAAAAAATTAAAATGCACATCTGTAAAAGCACTAGTTACACATGCCACATGTATCATAATCACATTGTGTGTTCTTGTTAATTACCATTTGGAAGTGTGCTGAATTGGATAGCACGCAGCACAGATACAAGTCTGAATCACTGTCTCCGGTTCAAATACAAACATATAGACTCATGAGCGTGTCTCTTATTTACCTCCTATCTTCAGCAAGTACAACTAAATCAGTACCATAATCCAATGTATCATGCAAACTGCTAAAAACTCAAACCCACATTTTACTAAGTCAGAAAGTTGGTGTTGATGTTTCTGTTACCAGCTGCAATACCGGTCTCAAACACAAGAGTCCTACTGTACCGAGTCTCCCACTCACGCTGTAAATCCAACCAACTCCAGGGCAGAATTCTCAACCAAGAGAGACTCACACAGCACAGCATAGGATCAGTACCAGCTGTTTAAAGATGCTGGGAGATTTTCTGAATAAAAGTAAATTGCTTCCATTTCGAGCAGTTTTCTTACATAGTAAAAATAAAGACTGTGTCCTGAAGGTCAGGTCCACAAATCTAATCTAATAAAATGATAGATAACAAAAACTGGCAAGATAATATAACACATATGTTACCTCCATAATTGTTTCTAGAATTTTCTTATTAATTTGTTTTAAAGTATGTGCAAGTTTGGAATGCCATTACCTTGTTTTCTTTACTGCAGTAAATGTAGATGAAAATGTATGACAGAACTAACCAGCAAAATGCAAACAGAGAAAATCAGAATATCTTGATCTGGAACAGTCATTTCATGCATACTTACCTAAACAGCTGAAGCAAATACATATTTGTTGTTTGGCCACATCCATAGGTATGATGCGTGCAATTAACTGTTCACAGCAAAATACAATTTCATGATGCATTTGATGATTCAGGTTTACAACAGTTTTAGTTCTCCGAGAGGACTAAAAATAGTGATTTTAATTTATTCCTGCTGCCTACAATTACCCACAACCATGTATTTTTAAATATTTCCAGCCTATAAAAATTACTAATTTTTGCCACTTGTGTTTATCTGCATTTAGACTTTGATTTGGATAAATTAAGCTCTCAAGTGTTCCTTGCTTTATGAAACTCTGCATGTTGTACACTTCAACACAAATAAATGACTTCTACCATTAGAGGTTTAAATAATGTAATGTATTTCATGCTCAGCCTGAAGCTGGATTCCAATGAAGTTGCTAATGCACGTAATGATTAAGTGTAACTCAAATACTAACTGTGTTGTTGAAAACATGACAGGCAATAATTTGGTCTATTATATTCTGCCATTTAATTGCCTAGTACAGACATTCTCTGACACGTTATGAAGCAATGATTTACAATTATTCAAGCTGCAAAGGTCAGAAAGTGACATTATAATCATCTACACAGAGATCCCTTCTAATGAACAAAAAGTAGGTAATACCACACAAAAATAGTTTTACTTGAGTAACAACTTTCTATTTAAGATTTCCCAAACTGCACAAGTATAAATAATTAATTTACATTGCAGTACATTAAGGCATCCTTGAAAATACAATGTTTTTCCTGCTCCTACCAATAAATTTATGAATAAGTCTTTTTTGCATGCTAAAAGCAATCTTAAGAGCAGGCTTTCACTAGAAGTAGCCTGACATTAACAGTAATCAGTTTAAAAAAATCAGAAAATCTAAAGGATTTTTTTGAACAAACACACAGGAGCTCAGACAGTTTTTTTAAATGCAGCTGGTCAAAGCACATTCTTATCTGTAAAGCACAAAGATCTATTAGATGCAATTTTCAATATAGGCAAGTATTTTTCTTTAGACATTCTCAAAGCAACCAGTGTCATTAAAATACTGAACTTTATACAGATTAAGATCTCTGAACTAGTCTTAGCATTAACATCAGCAGGAAAATTGAAGTTATTTCCATGCTTGAGATACTATAACTGTCCTCCAAGCTTGTTTATATGAGGCTCTAAAAAATACCTGAATTTAGCAAAACACTTATTTAGCAGAACGCCTTGCAGCATCTCCAGAACTGATTGGGAAAAGGAGTTTCAGAGCAAATCAGGAACTCAGGAGCAGAAAGTAAAAAAGATCAATACCTCCATCCACCAAAAGAAAACAAAACAAAACAAAACAAAGCATCCACAAGAAAGAACTACTTCAGCAAAACACAGGGAAAAATAACAACCTTTCCCATCCCCCTCTAAATTCCTTTTGGTATACAAAAACTTACTTTTGTTACTTAAAGCACTTGACTACTATATATGGAATAGTATAGAAGGAATAATCATAACAAAGACATTACTGTGTCCTTTCAATTTTTAGGAAGGTAATAAAAAACAGTTACATGCATTTATCAAATACTACAAATATTCCCACAAATTCAAACCTACCTTGTACCCATCTTCCTCAGTAGATCTTTAAGAAGTCAAAAAGAAAAGAAAGAAAAGGAAAAGAAAAAGTCAGCTACTCTTACTTGTAACACGTAACTACAGCCCCAAAAATTCTATTTCTGAAAGCCGAGGCAAGAAAAAGGGAAAGGAATAATAGATGCATTTTTAAATCAAACATTTCCTATAAGTTCTATTCAAAATCTCAAGTGCAGAACAATGCATTTTTCATGTTCTACCTGAGGCAGAAAATTTGAAAAGTGCATGATAAAGTTTTTCCCTGAATTTCACCAGGCAAATAAAACAAAATTTAAAATCCTGGGCAACCAAGATCTGATTACCTAAACCAGGGTACCAGCTAATTTGAGTGCCAGACTTTCAAAAATTTAACTCAAATATGCAGCAGTTTGCTACCCACAGAAAATAAACACCACCTCTGAAATAATGAGATATATTTTACAACCATGGGTATGGAAAAGAAAACAATTAACAAACATCTGCGATAAGGAAATGAGTAGCAGACCGTTTATTCCAAATGTTAAAACATTAGCCATGTCCTATTTCTGTGTCATGTAGTTTCTGCTGTGCACGTGAAGAAAAATAAACCCTGAACTTCAATTAAAAAAAATACAACAACATAGCAAAATTACTGCCTTTTTGAACAACTATGTGAATTACATATTGTATATTTTGTATCATGTAAATATGGGGATTTTTTGGAAAACTAAGACATAGCAAACATTTCCTGAAACAATACTGCAGACATAGCTTTTTGGTTTTTTTCTTTAAAGACGGAAATTTGCAGAGATTTTTTTTTTTGGTTTTTTTTGTTTTGGTTAGAAAAGGAGGTTTGCTGTGACCACACTACACCACAATGTTGTGCAGACATTTCACCTTTAAAAAGTGCCCAAGCAGATTCAAAAGCTTTTGAAATACAATTTATCCTTGCAAGTAGCAGAGGGCTTATTACTATGAATCTAAAAGTCAGAGGATAGAGTATTAACTACAGCAGAAAAGAAAACATAGTGCAGGACCTTCTGTTTGTGACAAAATTACAGAGTTAATGTTCCTGAAAGATCACTTCACCTTTTAAAGCATGATTTTTAAAAAGGTAAAATTTATAGCAATTAAAGCTAATGAAGAAATGCAGCATGAGCTGCTTATGTTCAGGAACTAATAGGTCCACTGAGCATTTCTAAGATTATTTAGCCATCAATGATAATGAATTGACATTGTCAGTGGTGTTAATGTACCAATGCTCTATAGTGCCACTAATCCGATAGCCAATCCTAGCAATTTCAATTTTTTTTTATGTTGCTACTTTATTTTTTTAACCTACACACTTCTCATTCCTTTCAATTAAAATAGCAGAAATACAGCACAGGCTATTACACTTTTTTCTCTTCTTCCACATTTAAGAATGGTGTATTCACATGATTTGGACTACAGTTCAAGCTCCCCTGGTCACTCCTTCAAATCCTGCTCAGTTCCCTAGGACTGCAAGCTAGAACAAAAATGTCTTTTCCAATCAAATAAAAGCTAACATATAATTTCTTAAAATATACTTCTGGTGTGCATAAAGTGAAATTTAAGCAAGTATATAAATCAAATTTTTGTGAGCACTGGGAAGCATGTTATTTTTCTTCACGTGATCATTTTGCCATATCTAAACAGCTTCAAAATGCAAAATGAGGACTTGCTTGGCTACCAGGTATGACACATCAGCAACGGACAGTAAGCAATTAGCTTAGCAAAGTGACTAATGTTCAAATCCACAGTTGAAATCATTCATACATGCTTTGTTCTCTCTCTTGCATAACCGTTGTGAATTGTAACTGAGAGTTGTGTAAAATCTGAGGCAGACTCTAAGAACACGTCAATCCTGTGGTGAAGGAACAGATTTTTAAAAAATTGAGGTACTGTAACAAATCCTAATCATTTTAGTTCTTTTTTTATATAAGATACAGCATTAGTTATTTTGAGATTCTTTTTTTTACTTTCCTTCACATGATAACATAGTTAAATAATATGATGTCTTTTCAGTTTAAGTTAAAAGGGAAATGAATAAAGAACCATTGTCAAGTTTGCTGACAACTTCTAAAGAACAGAGCTTAGCCTTAGCTAAATAGTTTTGTGGATCTGTAGTTGTTAACTATCTCCCATGTCAAATTCTTGGCAATTCATATAGCAGAGGTAGTAAATAAGATTTTTCAAACAATGTAAAATAGCCTACCATGCATAATGTTCATTTGAAAACTGCTGCAAAATACACAGTAGCACAACTTATTCTACTACTGATACCCAGTGGACTTAAGAATTAGGCTCATACATTTTTATTTCTTGTTTCAAGAAGTCAGCAATTAATTTTCTTAAGTGAGTAATAACATCCAAGATATCTCATAATGCTGCATGCAAAATTATTTGAAAAAGTGAGAAATTAATCAGTGAAAATCACTCAGCTGCATCTTCAAGTGAAGATTCACTTGTCCTTTAAGATGTGTAACTCACTTTGTCGTGCAGTGGGTCAGCACACTAAGGCTAGAAAAACCCCTCCTGCTCAATATTATCCCCAAGACCACACCATTCAAGTGTGCACTGCATCATCTAATTGAACCTGCACTGTTCTACACATTAGCCAGAAGACTGCTATAGCAGGTTACATAGGTTTGAGTAAAATGTTTTTATATGATGCATATATTAGTTAATTTCTCCAGCATAATAACATTAAAATATATTTTTAATCAGAACTAGGGCATTAAAATCCAACTTTGAATGTCCTATGATGTACCATATATGCCACGGCATTTTAAAACCTTTTAAACATTTCTGCTAAATTAATTAGTTTTGCATTAAGGAGTCTCAATGCTTCCTATTAAATGCAACACATTTGAAGGACAATTAAACATTATGAACGATCCTTCTGAGGAAATAACGATTAAGTAAAAAAGAAAAACAAGATTTTTTGGGTAAAAAACTAGAACACAAGCATACATAAAAAACTTCCATTTATTTTTAAAGTCTTATGTCTGCGATAGTTTAGATTCGTTTGTTTGAAAAATCAGTCTTCTGTTTTGTTTTTGTAAAGAATGAAAACGCTAATGGTGTCCAGAAATCTGTTAATAGTACTAAAATTATAACAGTATAGCAAAAGAAAAAACCCCACACAGTAAAGTCTATATTATATATTTTTTATGTCTTTAAATGGAATTTACAGTTCTCCCTGGCAATGTGAATGAACATCCTATAATTTAGTCAATTTACAGATTACAGGTTCAAATTGACCTTGTAGCCCATAAAATTGCTCATCTTCAGTGCAGGATTAGAAGTGGGAAAAGAATGTCATAACTGTATTTAAGGAATTTACCATAACAATGGAAAGGAGGATATGCATGCATAATTTTAGCCACTCTTGCTCACATCACAGTTTTCAGTTCTGAAACAATGCATATCCCACACTCTTCTCCTGGTTAACCATAGTGGAGACTGTTTCAATTTACTCACCCACAGACATGACACTTGTATTCCCTCATCCCAAGGTGCCTCTTGACATGGTTTCTGGCATCTCCGAGCTGAGCTGTTGCAAAGTGGCATATCTTGCACTTGAATGGCTTTGATCCTAAGTAAAATTTAGCATAAGATATGAGTTGAATTAGAATAATATATCACCCACGGTTAAAGAAATAAAAAATCCTGGGGAAAAATAACCTTTAAAAAAAGCCTATCCTACATTTAACCTGTTTGAGATTTTTGCCTAACACAAAAAGGATCTCGTACATAAATTTATAACTCTCAGAACACAGAAGATATATACTATACGTTGCTCATTAAAGTTTCCTCAAGTTCAAGATCACAGAAGCTCCTCTCTTAAGCTTTAATAATGATTTAATCTTTTTTATTATTACTAAAAAAAACCCACAGAATATTAAAAGGAGAAGCAACACAGTAAGCAGATAACCTTTGAACAAGACAGCAAAAGCTGTTCTACAACCTCCTATTCCCAAATTCTGAAACTCAGGTATTGGTCTCAGAGTGGCTTGATATTGCTGTAAACTGCAGAACCTACTTGTTTTCTAACCAAATGTGTTTAAAGTAGAGTAATTTTACAAGTCTTCTGACTCTGAGTAAATTTCACATTAGCATTGGTATTTCAGATTTGTTCTGTCACACACAGAAAATGATTCATCACCTAGCTATTGTAATGACATGCAATGTATGAATATACAGTGGATAAAATATTATGCCTTTATGACTGTTTTATGGTCAAGAATTTATGACTATTCTGCAAACCAGAATATTGACATTTTGGCTATTATTTATTTCATGAACAAACTTTAATATTAAATGTCTACTGCAGACCAAAGAACTCTGAAATTATTTCTCCAAAGAAGTAGTACCAGCCTATTTCTTCTATTACATCACTTCAGCAAAAATTCAAAATATTTGTTTACCATAATTAATAGTAATCCTCTCTCAAGGATGGAAAGATCTTTTTTTTTTACTGAAATGGTTAAATTGGGCAAATGTCAATCATCTTGTTATTATACAGGAACATAATTCTAGAGCATGCTGGTTTTTTTATCCAATTTCCTGACCACTATATCCTTAAATCAATAAATCAAAATCATAGAATTGCAGTTAAAAGTAAGTACAATATGGTCATATTACGTTTCATCTCTGTTTTGTGAAGTACTTCTTTCAATGCAGTTAAGCATAATATGAAATATGTGATCTTTAATAAATATACATAAAGAGCTCTGATAAGAAAAATGTTTCACTATATCATACTTGATCAATGAACCTTTTTGCTTTGCCCTTGAAAACAGAATATCCTCCAAGAATCCGTTGATGAAATTGAGGATCTTAGTAAAAATTTTGAGAGTCTTAAATTTCAATTTAATTCCCAAAAGCTGACGCAAAATGAAGCATTTAATTTTAATCTTCTAACTGAAATAAAAAAGTCAACAGTACTAAGCACGGGCAGACAAGGTTGAATATTTCACAGTTCAATGACAATGAAGCCAGATCTCTTAATACTTCCATTTCTACTGTTGGAAGTAGATGTAAAATATATTTAGCACCTGAATGGTTATATCTAGTCAGCTTTATATGTTTAAATGTCAAAAGCAGGTTGAGACTGCAGCTAACAGCAATCACATTCTATCAATCACACTGAAAAACCTCAGTTTATTTAAATGGTCCTGATAAAACTAAATTAATCATTAATATAGTGAGATTTCAAATCAACACTGCATTCTATAAAGTAACCCAATGCAAATTTTAAAAAAGCCCCTATTTGCATTAAATAAGAGTATTGAAAGTTGATGTTTTAACTTACGAACTTAAAGATTAATTGCACAATTAGTAACATCATGGCCATGGCTGGAGAGGATTTTTTAAAATGTGTTGGTGTTCATGCAGCTTTTTTAACACAGAATTCAAATACCATGTGGATTCAATCCTATGTTCCCTCAGTTTCACTTCGAGTGATTAAATTGTAAATTTGTTCCTCATTATGTTACTGCAGGTGTCCCACAGGGCTTCCATACAAGACCTTTGCTATTTTCCATTTACATGACTCCTTTGTGAAAAACTTGAGTTCAGACCAATTGTCTCTACAGTGTGCTGACAATATAGAAATGTATTATTCTGTTGACTGCTCTCATCCAAAAATCACTGAGGCCTTGAGGTTTTCTTATTTATTTCTCAGATACAGAGCTGAATACCTGTTAACATCTCCATTTAAACTCTATGAAAATTGAAGTGTTGGCAGGCTCCAGTCAGCATTTAGCACCTGAAACAAAGCAGTGCATCTTGCTTTTAAGTTGCTGGTGCCAGATTCGGTCCAGTATGTTCCTGGATGAAATAACCTGAAATTTTGTACTTAAAATGAAGACATTAGACTAAGAGATAAACTAATGAGCCAGGAAAATCTGTACTTGCCGTAAGGCTATCTGAAACAATGTTGAGACTCTTAACTATTTCTTAGCGACACCTACCACAGACCTTAATGGTTCTCATATGCCATCCTATAAGTGCTATTATTGGATTCACACTTGGCTAAAATTATAAGAAAAATTAAATTTGTCAGCTTTAGGCCAGACAAAAGCTACATCACCTGCACCTGTTGGCATAGCTGTGTCCCTGTCTCAGGCCCAATGTGAGACATGAGACACATAAAATACCATTATACCATTTCCTTCTGTGTTCAGAACATGGGGAGTAAGATACATTGAGAAAACCTTCCATTAACGGAGAAAGTTGACGAGAAACAAAAGAAATATGATGTGGTTGCAGATGATTTTTTCCTAAGATGCTGATTGTTAATTAAGGTTATGGGACCTACATCAATTGCAAACTAAAAAGTCTTCCACCTCTACTACTCATTTTATTTTTCTTTACACTTCCTCATTTTCACTTGTCAACATGTGATGGACTTATGTGTTATCCCCTCTCTAGCAAAGCTTCTTTTTCATTTGCAATGTGAAAATCTCCTACATTATTTAATAGTATTTTGAAACATTTTTTTCTATTAATGGAAATCATTAGTTATATCTTTCTACAACTTTCCCTTCCCTTCTGTCCCCCAAAACCATCACCAATTACTCAATTTTTAGAAAGGCAAGGAGTTGGATATGGTTACATATATACATACATATAAACAAATATATACACATCTGGATGCTGAAGAAATATCTACTTTTTGAAAAAAGCATAAAATCAGATCAATAAAAGGGCAGTTCTGCTCCAGTTATGTACCTGGTCTTACCCTGGAACAGGTGATAAGCTTGAATTACTATACTTTGCCTCACCAATGTTACAATCCATTGTAAATACAGTTGGTGGAGTAGGTTGGTTTCCTCTGCTACCACTCCCAAATACCCAAAAATATGTGTTTCTCATTCAACTGTATCCATTGTGATATACATTGGAAGGTTCAACAAATCACAAATATGAAAACACTGATTGAAAGAGAAAGCAGTCTTCCCATTAACTATTAATAATTATTTATTATTATTATTTATGTGAATAAGTGAAGCAAAAGAACAACATTTCATTTAAAAGTGCCATGAGAAAGAGGGCAGATAAAACTTCATTCCATAACCCTTTTATACTCCTTTGCAAGCATCACTGGAAAATTACTTGCAAAATACCAGGTATTCTTTAGCTGTTTTGCATATTTAGCACCATCCAAAAGCACAAAAAAATATACTTCATTATAAGACCTAGACACAAGACGTTAAAAAGTACACTAACTTTTACTAAATGTTACAATCAATGATGTAACTTATGTAAGTAGGGTTGCTTTGTCATATATTGATAGTTACCTCACTTTCACATCCACATTAACTTGATTTTAAATGCAATTAATACATATAGTCAAGGAAGACTAATGGACTACATTCTGCACTTAACCTGGTGGACATTTTCAAATGGCACAAGTGACCAGTGCAAACCTATTTTGCATTGTAAACGACTAAATAAATCTTAATGGATTAAGAATGATCAGCTATCAACACACAAGGGAAATTAAGTGCTGAAATGCCTACATTGATTATTTTAAATTATTAGCCTTACTCTGTTCTTGAATTTGTATGCTTTTAGTGAGCTTTAACACATTTACAAGACTTATTGACTATAATTACAAGAGAATTCAAGTAATGGACACATCAATTATAAGCAACATGTCTTGACCAGACAGTTGCATAAAGAATTCTAAAGAGAGCTCCATTAGCATCCTCCCCCTTAGTTTTATTCAGTTTTATCTGCCGTAAGAGGGCATATTAAGGGCTTATACAGCTGTTCTGACCATGTGAACACAAGCAGCCCTCTAAAGACTTAACACTGCATTCAAAGTTGGATATTAGCTGAGGCAATACAGATAACTACATTATTGACAGCATAGAAGTAATGCTGAAAGTATTAAGCATGTGAGTTATTGGCACACATGAATACTGCAGTTAGAGTAAAACACATTGAAAGGTTTGAAATACAATGTCTGTGTTTCCCAAGATTAATTTTTAACTTTGTTGTCCAGTCATGCCCTTGCCTTTTCATAAAAAAAACTTACAAAACTATTTTAGGATTATGCCAGGAATTACCATTCTTTTATGTTTCTTCTTCCTTACCTTTTTATTTTCTTCCTTGTAACCATGCACTAAGTTTCAAATACCACATGAATTTAAACTATAGCTTCCATAATAAGCCATTATTTAAAAGTACAGTAAAATAAACCTTACAGTTTTAATGAAAATATGTTCATTGAAATGTGAATTTATTATTCAAATCCACTCATAAATTCAGCCATGGAGACACCACTTGTCTAAGCAGAGCTCAGTGATTTAGAAAAGCTGTCTATTTAAAATAAAGAATGTATGGCAGGTTTATAGAAACATCGCAGTGAATTTTTACATAAATTTAGAACTGCAGCTTATGCGTTTTTCTACAAAAATGTTTTAAAATTTTCCACTTAAAATTAAACATAAAAATGAATTGAAAGTGTGATCAGCACAGAAACTAAATCAGATGCTACATCCCTGTGTATCCCATCAGCATTACATACTGCCTTCCAAAAAGGATGATCAATTTGAGCTCCTGTAACTTATTTCTACAAAGACCTCGTTCTGCTTTGTATTGGTATATATTTAGGAATGATGTAATATCAAATGTCTATCCTGAAGCATTCTGTAATGCTGAAAATGTAGCTGAACTGCAGTTAAATAAACAAGTGCAAAGAAGAGGAAGTTAGAAAGAACAGTTAATTGTTCCCTCAAACCACCATTGCTTCATTATATAAATTTAAGAACAAATTAAAAGTTAAAACTTAGATTAAAGGAAAGGAAATGTCTCCATATGAAACAAAACAAGCAGGTGACTGTATTTAAAACAACCTTACATTTTCTGCCCTTTGATCAATGTATTTTCATACCTCTCTAGATAATTTTAAATTTCATCAGGGGCTTATCAGGCAATACAAATGCCACTTCATAAGAAAACTTTAAAATATTAACAATCAGAAAAAGACCAACGGTATAATTTATTCAGTTTGAATGAGACCACTTAGAAAGTGTGGTTCCATACCTGTATGGGTACGGATGTGAGCTAGGAAGGCCATGGAATTGCTACTTCTACACATCTTTCCGCAATACTTGCAGACATTGCCTTGGTTCTCTTCCCTTTCCCTGTTTATTTGCTCAGTGTCTTCCACTATGTACTTGTTGACTTCCCGCAACAGCTCCTCATGTTGCTCTTTGATGTGGAGAAACAAGTTCTGCTCTGAATCAAAGGGTTCTGTGCACTTCACGCACTTGAAGGTAGCACCTCCTTCAGGCAGTTCCTCCACACTTGCCTGCTCGTTCCGCATGTGCCCAGCACTGGCCAAGTGCTGGTGAAGGTTGCTTTCTGTGTAAAATGATTTTCCACAGAGTAAACAATGAAAATGTTTCTCTTTTGAAGGATGTTTCATGGCTATGTGAACATTTAGTCCGCTCAAACCATCTGCTAGAAAACCACAGTCATCGCAGCGAATACGTGTTGATTCCCCAAGGGAAATTCCTTCTGATTTTTTCTTTTTCCCAATACTTGAAGGATCCACTTTTGCTGTGAGCTCACTCCCTTTCACTCCACCTGACATCTGGCCTTCAGCAGAATGGTCAGTGGCCTCCCCATCTTGATGGCTTTTTAACTTCACTATAGAAGAATCAAACTTGCCAAAATTTTCTATTGCCTTTCCTTTATCATCAGTGCTGATAACTGTTCCTAAAGCCTCATTACTACTTTCTTGCATACCCTCAGCTGTTGAGCCATCTGCCTCCCAAACACTGTTATTTATAGTTACTTCTGCTTCATGTTGTGCTTCCATAAGGGCTTCTTCCTCCTCCCCAGTAGGATCCTCTTTCAAACTTCTGTCACCCTCCAAACTATGTATACTTTGCACCATTTCTCCAATGTTTCCTGCTAAATTGGATTGCTCTACTGCACTACTTGTTTCTGGAAGAGTTGGAATAAGTGGGTTATTTTTTTTTGGCCATATTTTTTTGAGAATGTCTGTGTTTCTACATTCTACTTCAGGGTTGTCTCTACCTGCTTCAAAGATTTCCTCACCTTCACCTGAATTCAAGTTTGTGCTGCTTGATCTATTTTGATTTTCTGCAGTGCAATCACCACCTGAGCTGAGCAGCTCCTGACCATGACTGTTTTTCTGCAGCTCACAAGCTGCTTCTTTATTGGTTAATTCTTTATCGAGTTCAACAACATTACCTTTCAGAACAGTCTGCTGGAATCCTTCACAAAAAAGGTTTTCTCCTCCACTTTTAGACTCCTCTTCAAGTTTACCTACTATTGCATTCTGGGAAGTGCCACCTTCGGGTATGCCTGGAGATGCATTTTCATCTAAGGCAGTGCACTCAGTTAAGCTTTTACTTACATGATCACCTTCTCCTGTGTCACTGGCACATTTTGTTTCGCCTGAAACAGTTTTCAGATCTCCTGCACTGTGGTTGTGCTCCTCTTGAGACAAAGCAGTGCCTTCTTTACTAATACTTGCCGTGTTGGCCTCCTCCCCAGGAGCAGAATAAACATAAGATGCTCTTCTAATTTTGTGTTTCTCTGTTGCTGCATGCCTAATCATCTCTCTGCGAGTAACAGCATAGTAGTCACAAGCCATGCAGTAGTATTCAAATTGTTTTGTATGTTTTCGCTTCACATGGAGCTCTAAAGTAGAAGAAGAATGAGCAATAAAGCTGCAGTGGGTGCACTTGTTGTTGCTTGCACCCATTGCTCTTCTCTGGAAGCATGGGTCACCATCTTGAGTAACCCTGGCTGGTTCCAGAAATACATCTTCATTTATATTTGATGAATTCCTAGTATGCTCCAAATCTGGCAACCTACTGGCATTTGCAACTTCTAGCTCAGTATCTCCTTCCTGATTCTCCAAGACAGAGTTTTCCAGATCTGATGATTGATTACCATCCTCAACATGTTCATATATGGCATCTGTAGAGCTGTTAGACTTCTTTCTCATGGATTCCAAATTACCTCCTTCAGTGCTAACAATGATCTCTGATTTCTGCTTTCCACGTCCTTCTATTTCAACACGAGTTTTGTGTTTTTTGGTTGCACAGTGGCGTTCCATATCTCCTTTGGTTACAGTGTAGTAATTGCAAATCTTGCACAAATAGCTGTACTGATGACTGTGCTTTCGTCTGATATGAACAGTCAAATTTGTAACACTGGAGGCCAAAAGACCACAATGGATACACGTCCTGGAAATAGTGCCTTTAAGTTTCCCTCTTTTGGGTGAATTAGCTAAAACTAATTCATTTCCACCAATCCTCTGATCAGGTGAAACAAATTCCTTATTACTCGATATGTTTTCAACAGCAGAGGATGAAACATGTATCATTTCTTTACCTAACTCTGTATTCCCACTCCCAGAAAGGGAAGAATCCACCACGGTTTTAATACCACCAATGCCAACACAAACCTTCTCAATACATTCTTCAAAACGTAGTCCAATGTTGTTTTTCCTGGCATTTTCAAGGTGCTTGCTTCTTTTGATATGCTTCTCCATGCCTTCCTTACTCAATGAGTAGAGATTACATGCTTTGCAAAGGAAGTGATATTCCTGTGCATGTCGGAGCTTTATGTGCCTCGTAAGAACCGTGGAAGATCTTGTTTTATAAAAACACTTCTTACATTGGAATTGGGTTTTATTCAGGACAGAATGCTTTAGTTCATGTTTTTGATTTATGAAGGAAGAGTCTGGAGGTTTTGTTTTCATTGATACTTCCATTTCACTTGCAAGATTCTGACTGTTGCTTGATACTGAGTCAGCGTAAGTTACCCCCTGCAAGGTCTGGTCACTGCTACTCAAGGGAGTAACCTGCTGAAATAATGAACCCTCATGTTTCTCATTTTTTTGATGATTTATCAGCTCTTCTTCCATATGAAAAAAAAGAATGCAAGTTGGACAACTATGGGACATATTATGCACTTCACTCATATGGCTTTGAAGGTTGATCACATTTAACGTGGTAAATGAACACAGCTGACAATTAAAGCTACAACTGCCCATCTGGTGTTTACTGTCCTGACAGTGTTGGTTCATGTCTTCCCTGATTCCAGAGGAATAACTACACATCTGACAATTAAATTGGATCCTTTTTGCATGAAGCTTTGCAACATTGTTTTCCAAACTTTTTCTGTTCTGAAAATCATGATCACAAACAATGCAAGAATGAAGGACACCATGATCAGCAGTAAGTTTAACATCAGAATCCTTGGTTTCTGTAGTGCTGGAAGAAAGATTATTTGGCTTCTCTTCAGCAAGATCTTGAATTTCTGAAGTAGCATTATAGTTACTTTTGGCATCTGTTTCTAATTCTTTGTGTGATACAGGGTATGAATCACCAGATTTCAGCTGTGTGCTGGAGATACATTTCATGTGTATATCCTGGGTTTCAGACTTGCTTCTTTTACTACTACTTATCAAACTGTACCTTCTTTTAACCTGTCTTCTTAACCTAAAAGACCTACTCGGTCCAAATGAAGACCTTAACATGACAACGTTCCTTTTTTGTCCTAGTCTGTCAAATCTCCTTGCTGCATTTAAACTGCTAACTAGCTTTTTTGTTGTTGGAGGGAGTTCTGATTTCTGTGAGATATTTTCTGAGGGTCCTAGTATTTCGGGTTTTTCAGTATAGACTTCAGAATTTTTTCCTACATCAGAAGAAGGCAATGTTTCTTTGGTTTTTTCAGTCGGAATATTTGAAGATGGTATCACATCAACAAGTTCAGTGCCATCAGTTTGTTTGGACAAGTCTTTCAGTGCACTGCAAACACTTAGTTCTTTTGCATCAGTAGTTCTTCCCCTTAATTTACTAGTCCTAGCTTTTGCTCTGACATTCCTCTCTTTGGTTGCAGTAGATTGCTGGTTTTTTAAGGATTTTTTTGTCAATATCTGTACAAATCCTCCCCGTGCAGCAAGATTTTGGCGCCGAAGGTGCGTCTTGCCAAGGAAATGAGAATTGAGGAGATTTTCCTCAGCACTCTGAAAACCACAAAGATCACAACAAAATATCTTGGATTTCTCATCTTCTTGCTTAACCTGTGATTCTGATGTTGAACCACATTCAGCTGTGCAACCAGAGTGAGGGCACTTTTGCTCCCTGGATTGTTTAAAGGAGGTTTCCGGTTTATGCACTTCCATATCAGAACACCGAGGTGAACAATGATCACTCATTTTGCCTTTAAGATCTTTGTCTGCATTTCCAGCCATGTAGCAAACACTGATTTCTTCTGAAGAAGGTAGCTTATCAGGAACAGCAGCTGGCAACTCTTGTGAATGCTGGCTTTCTGTGTGATTTTTCAATATGGCACCATCAGCACATTTGAAATCACAGTGTAGGCACAGGAAATTTGAATAAAATATGTCATCATCATGACAACAGTCGATTCTGTCCTTCTTTATAGCTCCAGCTTCCACAGTATCTGCTTCTCCAGCTATGACTTCATGCAATTTCCTTTCATTATCTTTCAGGTCTCCTGACGAACTCCGCTTTCTTTTTCTGGAGACATTTACATGTTTCTCTGCATCAACAGCATCCATGTTTGGTGATCCTGAAAGTGCCTTTTCATTTCTGTCAGCCGCTTTTCTTTTCTTCTTAAGGTTCCTGAACACTTTATCTGACATAAGCCTTGTTCTCAGCTGAAATGAAGAGTGACATCCAGCATTTTCTCCTGACGTATTTCTCTGGGATTCTTCTGTCAACTCAGTTTGTAAACTCTCATTAACCTCATCTCTCTTCTTATTTTCCCCTCCATCCATTCTTAGCATTTATATTATCAATTGTAGATCATTTGACTTAGTACCTATAAAACAGAAGAGTTATTATTAGTCTTTTATGTACAAAAAAAGTTAAAAGACTCAAGTGAAAAAAAGCAATAGAGCAAATTAAAATTATGGCAAGAAGATAGACACAGTGGAAGATACAAAGCTGCACTATTATCATGGCATCTGAACATATGAAGAGCAAAAACTAAAATCAAGTTCTATGTACTAGATCACTGAGTTCTCACAGTGCCATGTGAGTGAGTAGTATCTTCTGTAGTCTCCTTAGTCTTGGGCAGACAAACCTAACTTGAGTTTCTGAAAGCACTTTTTGGGAGTGAAAATGTCCAAAAAACCCCCCAGCTTTGAGGAATCAACTGTGGGATGTTCAGCTCTTCCTAAACTAAAAATCTGGGTTCCCAAATTTAAAAACACCAAGCAGAAAATGACCTAGACTGCAAAATCAAGCAAAACAAACCC
Organism: Turnix velox; assembly: GCA_013400935.1. Classification (NCBI taxonomy): domain Eukaryota; kingdom Metazoa; phylum Chordata; class Aves; order Charadriiformes; family Turnicidae; genus Turnix; species Turnix velox. Next base: position 190,721 of record VZTY01029254.1, read on the forward strand.
AACAGAAATTATAAACACTGTAAGTATGAAGTTTCTTCTCCTTCCTCCACTTTGATTATCTGTAAAAGAAAAAGAGGGAAAACAGAAACAGAGCCATATTCTGAAAGAATATGCCACAAGTAGAGGTCTCCATCATTCCTAAAAAGTCTGCTAAAACTTCATTTCCCAAATTAAAGAAAGAAACAAACAAAGAAACTAAGAAAGAAAGAAAGAACAGCAGTGCAGAGAAGGATAGCATTTTTGTACTTCAGCGCAAACTCTAAACATTCAAATCCAGTTATCAAATGCTTTTGCTCAACTGCCCAGTGTGACCTTCCTGCTCACAAAAAGATGTCACCACTAGAAAACTGATGCTCTCAACACGGCTTATAAGAGGAACGGGGGTGGGAAATCAAATCTTGACATTTATTACCTTTTCATGTTGATATGAAGCAATTGAAAATTGAAAATGCATTTCATTTTAACAGATGATTAAATACTAAATGTTTATCTATGTGCTTTACACTATGATTTAAACACCAATTTGCTGCAGATTCAAGTATCCACTTTTTTGTTCAGTTATCCATTGAATGAGGCCACGACCACAATTTTAAGTACTTCCTGACAAGATTAAGTAATTGCAATGTTGATACAGACAATGCAGGGTACAAAAATCTCTTCAAGTTCATGCTAAAAATAATTATGCTTATTTTTGAGGACAAAAATACAAAAGTATTAAACAGGGGAAATAAGTCCCAATTTATTAACTATGAAAGTGAAAAGGTCCTTTTCTACTAGATAATACTTTATGGAAGGCCTATAAGAAATTGAGTGTACAGCAGCTGCATACATAGAACAGTTTTGCAACTGTAGCTCTCTTATTGAGCTAAAGTACTGAACAAACTACTACTCAGCTAGATAAACCTAAATAACAATGCTTCTAGATCACAACAGTCTTTGGAGGATCCAGATATTGCTTCTCTAATTAGAGTCTTCTGATTCTTACAAGCACTTCTATAACAATTAATAGCAGAGGAGGATAAAGCCTTTGAAGTCCAAGCTTGTAAAGGTTTATAAGCACTGGGATATAAAAAAAATATTATATCAAAGTTAGGCTGTTTACCTGAAGTGAATTTTATTTATATAGCTTGGGAAATACCAAGATATTACTTCAGTGATGAGTGCCACAAGTCCATCCTTGACTGTGTGCACATAGCAGATGTGAGTTCTTTGACTCACATATCTTTGATGTGGGTTCTGCACCTCCACAGCAGGCTTCCAGCCCACTAGAGACCTCACCACTCTTCTGTTTCACAGCCTGGAGAGGAGCAGTATTTTCCTTGCAATCTCAAACCAATTCTCCATCTTCTTTATCAGATACTTCTCTCTCAGCATATTTGATTTATCAAAGATGTCCAGTAGTGAGCTAATAGCTACACTGGAAATTTACACTATCAAGGGTTGTACCAGGATAATTATTGGGGTTTCTCCAATTACAAAAATTATACATTCAAGGCATGTACGAGACAGGTGGCTCCACACCATACTGTCTTCTGACATGCTTCATGTCTATTTGAAGCTCTCCTATAATTTGATTTAAACTTTAAAGGTCTGTCACAGAAATCACAATCTACTTCCAGCCAGAGATTGCAGTAATCACCAGAGGAGGATGCTTCCCAGCTGTCACAGGCTGTAACAGCAGCCTCAGAACATGCTCTTTCTGCTACACCAGTGCATATTCAGATCATCTCTACTAGCCACCTGCACACCTCAAAAAAGAAAGATGGCTGATTGTTTGCATATAGTAACTTCAGACTTAACTTCACCTCTTGGCAAATGTTCCGTAACTTTCCAATAGAACTTCATCCTGCTTTGTGCTCTACCAAAAATACCAGATTGCAATCCCAATTCTGATGTCCAGCCTTGTCTTCAATTTAAACATATTGCATCAATTAAGGATTTTGTCAATTGGTTGAGAATTTAAAAAAAAAAAAAAAAAAGGATTTGCTATATTTAATTTCTGTGAACTGTTTGCTGTCAGAACTACAAACCAGTTGCAAGGTAAATGAAAAATGAAAAACACAAATCTCATCCATGCTGCAAATAAATTCAGCATGAAATTAAAATAGTAACACAGGTAATACAAAACCACAAAGGAGCCTAATGCCCAAACCTTCTTGCCGAATTCCCCCTGTTCTCCAAGTCAACAGTGAATGGAGACACTTCATAACAACCTTCTAGCAATCACACCAGAGATGCATTCTGCTTCATTTCCAGGCAGTCCTCCTAATGGAGTCAACAGCAGAGTTGATGTGAGGTAGAGACAAAACTGGTGAAGGTGTGTCTGTAATTGTTTCTACATGTAACTTGTTCTACCCAGCTGAGGAGCTATTACTTTGATAATAGTTGTTATAAGTTGTGGGAAAAGAGCAGAGCTCCTCTGCTGCCAAAAACAAGTTACATGTAGAAACAATTACAGACACACCTTCACCAGTTTTGTCTCTACCTCACATCAACTATTCATGAAAATAATCTCCCCCTACACACCTGACCCAGAGACAGACCCTTCTCTGTCCCACCTCCATACAAACAGTGTTTAAATATCACTACATGGAACAGTTTCCATCTGCATGAAACCATAATCCAGAAAAGAATCATTTATGAAAGAAAAAAACTATCAGGTCGTTGCCACTGACTTTCTGAAATTACCCTGTCTCTAAAATTACCCCTATGTTAATTAATCTGCAGAATTAAATTGCCTTGAATTTCTGTTAGTTCTCTCAGAGTTGCCTTTAGGGCAGAAGCACATTTTCTGTGGTAGACAGTAATGGCTATTGTCACTAATTTTTCCTGGAATACTCAGTGAGTTGCTGACGCTACTGACCACAGTGTCTCCACTGTGTCCATTCTCAGACAAGGTCTAGACCACAAGACTGAACCATGTCTCTGTTTCTCCCTGCTATGATCTTTGTTGTTTCTCTAACACAATTCCAGCAGCATATGCTCCACCTTCCCTGAGGAGGCAGTAATGTCTCACACCCAAAGCGAGCTGTGGGCAGACTGCTCAGATACCTTCATAGATTTATTACACAAATGATTTCTACTACTTGAAGAATGCACTGAGAATACCATAACCCTCTTCTGAGAAAAAGCCTATAGTGCTCCTTCCTCTGCTGCAAGCTTCTCTCCTGAAAGCCCTTTCTGAGATTTACCATTGGACAGAAGGACAATGGCAAAGTAATAAACTATCAACAAATTTCAGTGGCCCCAATCCTGAGCATGTAAAAGTCAATTCATCTCTACTGTCATCAAAGCCACACTAATAAATGACTAGTCTACAAGTGAGTATGGATGCAGGAACTGATGCTTCCAAGAATGCATCGACAACACTTAAAACCAGTACAGTCCCAATGCCCACATGACACATAAAGTTAAAGGAGTTTCATTTTGCAAAACCTTAGTCTGAAACAGGGATTCTCATCAGCAGTAAAGAATCAGCATCTAGAATCTGATTAAATCAACTGGTAACCAAAACCACATTCTAGATGTAACAAGCAATCCTCTGCATCTGTGGTAACTTAAACACATGCTTAAGTCTAACTCCAGATCATTAGTGTGACTGAATAAGCTTTTTGATATCAATGTAATGCTAGCAAATTCCTATAGCAGTAGAATCAGAGAAAAACAGTTCTTGGACTGCCTTTTTAATGGACCACCAAGACACAAAATGCAAACTCTTGTGCTTCTCCATCCATCATTGCCTTTTAAAAAAATTGGTTATATTTTTACAAGTAATAGATACTGAAAGTGCAACAATGTATAACTACTTATTACATAAATAAACCAGAAAGGATTTATATAGGCTCCAAGACTGTACCAATGGTATCACCATCAGGAACAACACAGCAGACCACCAGAGCACAGGATCAAGCCCAAGCTGAGCAGACAGAAGACAAATCTTCAATATTTCCATAGTTTAAAATCTGGTTCTGTCAAACAGCTCCCGCTTAACATCACATTTGATGTTGGAAATGAAGCTGTTCTAACTCAAAAGTGGGTTGACTTTTTGTAACATAAATCTTGTGTTAATGTTCATATAAATCAAGTATAGCTGAACAGATTCTTAAAGGATATGACCAAAAATTAATTTGCCACATTAGCTTCAGGTTAACAAATTCTTCTGCTTGGAGACAGTCATACATTACCCAACACATTTTAAGATTCTTTGCAGCACAGTGCTGATCCTAACTTTGGGGACAAAACCTGTTGTGGCCTCACCATTTGTGCACAGAAATACCTAAGCTTAGTAATTTTACTGGAAATACTGGCTAAGTTTTTAACACAGTGTTTCTCTTCAGTCATTTTCCCACTATCCAAAAAATGCAAAGTATGTTTTTAAGATTTTCAAAAGGAAAATATTTATCCAACATATGCTACATCTGCATAGGACAAATATCCAAATCTTTACAAAATACATGAGAAGACAGACACATTTTTAAATTACAAGTGCATAACACACAATATTTCAGCTGTGCCACAGAAACCAAAAGAGCTAAATAGGCTCATCTTTCATGAACTGGGATTTCCACATCATAGAATTTTTTTTTTCAATATTGAATATAATTTAAAACACACAGTCACAATACCAATAAAGAAGATTAAAAATTCACAAAATCTAAAAAATATCAATTCTTGAGATGCCACCAAAATTTTTACCAGATACTAACACAGATTTTCGTTATTCTTCTTTCTACAGTGTTTTTAAGTATATTGATCCATCTGCTACCTTTCTATACAAAATCATCAGTCATCAGCCTACAGAAGAACTTTTCTTTGATGGAAACAGAACATTTTGGTTGATCTCTATTTTTTTTCCTTCTGGTCCAAAATATAACATATAATTTCTCTATACAAAAAGGTGGAGAAAGTGCAATTAAGCTTTTCGGCATAAGACGTGCATTGCCCTAATCCTCAAGTGAAAATTAGAAAATAAATTGAAATCAGATTTTAGTGATCAGAATTTAGTGATGATCCATACGGTTGTAATGAACAGCAAAGATCCTTAATTTAATGCTCGACACATTTTTATTTACTTCTCATTTTGGTACTGTGCCAGCTCTTTGAAGGAAGAGGCATGGATATGTATAGCAGAACCCAAAGAAAGTATATTTCCAAGTACTAAATTCCACTTTGTTTTTTATTTTTTATGGTAATCCTGGCATTAGGATTCCCACAGTGCTTCTCAGCGTATTATCATCTCCAAGCATTCAATACCAAATCTGCAGAGTTTGTAAAGGATGTGACATATGTTAAACAGTTCCTCTTGCGTTTTTTTCCCCAGCAAAAACTCCTCTGTTTCAGACAATTAATTCTTTCAATGAAATCATGGATACAATGAAGCAAAATCATTTTAATGAGATCCTTAAGTAGCCTACACAAAACCAAATGTGAACAACTCATCTTAACATACAACCTTTGTGTCAAATAAACATCTTTTCGTTTCCATGGGCATAACATCCTTCCCAAATTAAATCATAGGTCTGTCTTACAGCCTTACAAAGTTACCTCACTTCCTTCTGAGACACTAATCCAAAAGAATAGCCTCCTTAATCTTCAAATACAGAAGACAGTATCTTTTTTTTGGTTCAACTGCAACATAGGCCACCTTTATGTTGAGAAGTATTGAATGATAACCATTACAAACATGCAGTTTTACCCTGAGCTCAAAAATGCTGCAACTTCAAATCCAGTTCTTCATGAAAAGATACTCATTTTTCCTAGGGCACCAGAACCTTCACAGGAGACTTCCAAACAAGCTAGAGGTTGCCAGAGACAAGACTTGCAAACCTACAGTGAGGGTGGTGAAATACTGGAACAGGCTGCCCAGGGAGGTTGTGGATGCCCCATCACTGGAGGTGTTCAAGACTAGGCTGGACAGGGCACTGGGCAGCCTGGTCTAGTGGGAGGTGTCCCTGCCTATGGCAGGGGGGTTGGAACTCGATGATCTTTAAGGTCCCTTCCAACCCAAACTATTCTATGATTCTATGATTCTATGTATTTACAACAGTTAAAGTAACAAAATGAAAAGCCCACTGATAGTCATCACTTGAGTATCATGGGAAACAGCAAGTTATCTGCACTCATTAACTTCATTTTATATGATACAGAATCAGATCTGAATCATATGACGTTCAGTAAGACCAAGTGCAAGGTCCCGCACCTGGGTCAAGGCAACAGCAACCACAGATACAAACTGGGTGGAAAGTGGCTTGAATGCAGCCCTAAGGAGAAGAATTTAGGGGTGCCACTAGATGACAAACTCAACATGAGCCTATATGTGCTTGCAGCTAAGAAGACCCTGAGCTGCATCCTGCAGCTAGCAGGCCAAGGGAGGAGATTTTGGTCTTCTAATTGGCCACAGTGAGACCTCAACTGGAGTACTGTGTTCATTTCTCAGTATAAGAAGGACATTGAGCTGTTGGAGGAGGTCCAAAGAAGGGCCACAAAGATGATCAGAGGGCTAGAGCACCTCCCTCATGAGGACAGGCTGAAAGAGTTGGGGTTGTTTAGCCTGGAGAAGAGAAGGCTAAGGGGGGACCTCAGAGTAGGCTATCAATACCTGAAGGGGGCCTACAGAAAGGCTGGGGTAGGACTTTTTAATAGGGCACAGGATGGCAGGACTAGGAGTAATGGATGCAAATTGGAAGAGCGGAGATTTGGGCTGGGTATAAGAAAGAAGCTCTTTAGTGTGAGGGTGGTGAGACACTGGAACAGGTTGCCTGGAGAGGCTGTGGATGCCCCCTCCCTGGGGGTCAGGCTGGATGAAGAACTAAGCAACCTGGTCTAGTTGGAGGTGTCCCTGCCCATGGCAAGGGAGTTGGAACTGGATGTTCTTTAAGATCCCTTACAACTCAAACCATTCTATGATTCTAAGATTTTCTCAAAGGCATTGGGAAGAATAGTAACAGCATCTCAAGGAACACAGCATTCCAACTGATATCCTTCTAGCTACTATTGCCAAACCACTGGAAGACTTTCTGGGGCAGCGGGTGGGTATGTAAATTGCCAGCATAAAGGAAATTCTTATGAATTCCAGACATGAATAATACAAGCTTTAATTTGCATGCACACCTTTAAAAAAAAAAAAAAAAAAGAGAGAGAGAGAGAGAAAGGGAGTCCATCATCCACTCACTCCAGAAACAGCCAAATGCTGCTAAATACAGCACTGACCAACTGCTAGATCAGCTTTGAGGAGGGAGTCAAAAAGGAAAAGCATGGATGCATCATCATTGCAAGTGTTGTCAGAATCAATAGGCATTTCCCAGAGGAAATGCACTAGTATCTACTAAAAAGTGTTTAATAACTTCAAGAAATTTTTTTGAAAATTTAAAAAGATCTGTATGTTTTTAATTGTAAATTCTGGAAAGCTTGGCTACTTGCAGAATGAGGTGTACACTTAACAACAGCAATAAAAATATGCAACAGAAACTTCTGAGGATCAAAGAAAGATCATTTTTGTATAGCACTGTGGTATTTATGGATGAAAAGCACTGTTTAAGTATCCCCAAAACCCTCTTAGAGAGTTTATCAGGTCCATGAAGGAAACTTGTAGGAAAGAAATGTTCATTTTTCACATACAGTAATGAGTCCCACAGTTTCTAGGAACTCTCAGAATGACATGGTTTCATGTAAGATGCAATTCTCACCAACTTCACCAATTAAAACTTGAGAAAAGCAGAAAGTAAATGAAATCTGAATCTCTTGTACCATAGGCTGTAGGACCTTATGTACAGTGGACCACACTGGAATTCATCAGACAAAGTGCACAGGCACTATCCCTGCTGACAGCTGAAAACAGAAACATTTTAAATCGCAACATTTTCCTGCATTTTGGTAGCAGAAGATAACGCTAAGTTTAAATTGCTGTTACTTGGAAACTGTTCTCCTTTAAAACATATGAAAATTAAAATAAACCAGCATTCTTAAAAACAAAAATTTCCTACGCTGCAATTCTGATGTTTAATATTTGCCAAGATCTACTAATGCTCAAAGTTAAAACTGGCAGATAAGAAAAAAAGCCCGAGACATAATATAGCATGAGCAGGCTTGAAGAAGTAGCAGCAACACAGGCCAACACAAATGGTCAGCTCTCCACCAGCGGACAGCCCCGCACACTTCTTTTTCCCCAGTAAGTTAAATCAAGATCCAGAAAGAAAGCAGAAATTAGGAAGAACTATGATGAAATAGGGGGAAAAAAGTGGGTTATTTTGCACAGAAGAATTAATTTCTTATATAGCAATATAAAAATTAGTAATAAGATATTGAGCATTTTACTGTTATTTATAGAAAGCTATTCTCCAAGCAATAAGTCACTGAATATAAAATAGAAGCACTTAGAATTACAGGTAGGTTTTGCCCAGAGAGGCTGTGAATGCCCCCAACCTGGAAATGTTTAAGCCTAGGCTGGATGAGGCATTAAGCAACCTGGTCTAGTGGGAGGTGTCCCTGCCCATGGCAGAGGGGTTGCCCATGGAAGGTGGGTCCCTTCCAACTCAAACCATTCTATGATTCTACAGTTCTATGATAATAGTTTGGATGTGTTTTATCTACACTCAAATCAAGTATGGCTAACATTTAAATTAATAAATAATTTAAAGGAAAAAACAAAACCAAAGACACCTAAAAAAACTCCAAAACACAAAACCCCACATGTAGTATAAGTTAGGACACCGAAAGTTTTAAAAAGGCATATTAAGGAGAAAGAATGGCACAAAAATATAAAAGGAAATTCAACATGCTTTAAATACTAGTATTTTCTGAGTAATCCTTTTCATTGCCTCTCCTGTAGCTCTTCAACGATATTCTACTAAGGTAAATGAGGCCCACATGGTTAGCCTACTGTATCTACCTCCATCTTTTGAATGACTGGAGCAAAGAATGCAAGTAATGATTTGTGAGTAAAAGCACACACTTCTCAGTGTTACTGTGCATCTTGCTTTCCTCCTGTCAGCAGCTTATTCACTTAGCTCAGATGAAAAGAGTTGCATGAGGTTTTGTCTGAATAGGTAACTTAAAGAATTACAATTATTTGTGTGGTAGGTTAACAAAGTTTCTAAAGAAGAATATAAACTGTACATATGCTTCTAAAGAAAAGGGGAAATTAATAAAAATAAAAGCATTCTGATGACACCTGGTGGCCACTGAACAAAAGGAAGTAATTGCATTTCATCTCAGAAAAGCAAATCAACTAGAAACGTGATACATGTTTCTCTGGCAAGCATCATCTACAGAAATGACAGCTGGTACTATTATCACTTAGAAAATACACTCATTAGAACATGTACATTTACATACCTGTACATATCCATATTATCAGTATTAGAGCACATAGACATACTCAATAACCTGAACTATTAGCTTATTATATAAAGACAAAACCTGGTTTTCTGTGCAGTAGAACAGATGTAAACACACTGGAAGTATTTCAGCTCAACCCTATAAGACATATGAAACACAGACTTCCTTTTCAGTTTTTATTTTCCAGCTCGGTTCCTCAAATAAAACAGAAGGTAACAGGGAAGAAGCATGGTGGAAACAGAGGACTTCCTGGCACCAGGGTGTACTTGGAAGGTCTCTGTGCTATAGATGTTGCCCAAAATTCCTGCCATGACATGTTAGTCCTCCAGTACAGTCCAGCAAAGGGTAAGCAGTGGCCTTCACTTCTTTGCATCACTGCACCCTAATGAAAAGAAATTAATGACCACCATTAGAAATTAGCATGAAAATGTGACAGCTGTACAAAGTTCTCTGCTACAAAGAGGATAAACCCTTACTACTCAGGGCAAAATCACACCTTTTCTCCATAAGCATTTCTTACAATTCATGCAATCACAACCACACTGCCATCTCCTCAACACATAGGAAGATACTTTTTCTCCATAACCTGAGATGATCATCTCTAAGACTTAAATCATGTATAGCTGTGTAAATCTTGGCTTCTTCCAAAGTAACTGTTATTTCCTCTCAGGTGACCATACTCATGCCTCAGCTCAAATTGCTGAACAGCTCTTAAAGTAGCACACTGCACACTGAACACTTCGAGGGGTTACCACTGAATTTTATTCCTATTTCCATCAGTGTCACAAAGGAAACCAATACAAGACAGCAGTGGGAGCCATACAGACATGACAGTGCCATTGTCAGTCCACACACTAGCAATATGAGGTAACACAAAAACTGTGACTTCTATGATGCCAGTGACACCAGTCAAGAGTACAACATCAAGACTCTTACCTTCCTCATCCCCCAAGCCCGTCACAGGAGCTAAGTCATGGAGCTACACAAGGTGTCTTCACCCCAGAAGAAAGGTTAAAAGCTGAACAGGCTTCTGCTTCTTCTCAGCAAAACACATTCTCGGTCAGCAGATGGAGAGTGGAGTGGAATGTGGACGGAGACAGTGCTATAGCCAAGGCAGAGAGGACCAGGGAATACCTCAGCAGTAGCTTAGACTGTGGCATGTACAGTAAAGCCACAGGTCCAAGCCAAACAGGATTAAAGGAGCAAAGAAACTGAGAAAGGTAACTGAGGGTGGCACCACTGCTAATCGACAGCACCCCTTTCCCCCATGTCTATCTGTTGCAATTCAACACATTTGGTGCCAACCCAAATCAGTCTCTGTCTCTCAGAACCAGCAATATGGCTAAGCATATGCACAGTGACAGCAGGATTCCTCCCAGGCTTCACATAAGGTACAAGTGTTCAAGTGCATTCCCAAACAAGGACTCATCTGGCAATTAAAGTTTTCATTTTTCCTGAGAAAAGGTGCGCACAGACCAACATCAGCAGCATTAGGGATCTGACCCCTTTCCTAGAGCCTACAGATCTATGCAGCTTCATTCTGTTATACCCAAGAACTGCACTTTGGGTACTAGTCTCCTGTTGCTTGGATGGCTGCTGTGTAAAATCTTCTCACAGATACACAAGACTACAATGATTTCCTTCCATAGCTGGTTCGTCACAGACTCGAATCTCCAGTTGACACAGCTCATAGAACTATGAGCCCAAGGTGAGGGGAGTCTCCCCTATCTTCTGAAGCCCAGCAGCCACAAAGAGCAGCTGCTACCCTGGGCCAGTGGCTAGCATGATCAGGATGGCACCACAGCCCTCCTCCTCTGCAGACTAGAATGACATGACCTGGTCAACTTGGTAACCCTTTCCATTGTCTTCAGCTCCCGAAGTCCCACTTGGATAAGAAATGCAGCATGTCAACAGATCCGTCCCAGGCACAGCACCTGGTGTTGCAGGAAGTAGCAGCAGGACTATGTGGAGCTCCATATGGAGCTTCCCCAGGCAAGGGGACCTCAGGAGCTGGGTGAAGGGGCTGTAACTTGTGCCTGTGGCCTTCTGTACTTCATCAATACAATACTCTCTCTCAGGAATACATAAGGAGAGTGTTATTGCTAAAAATACTACTAATTCCCTGAAAAGTGCCAAGACAAAATCAATCCCACAAACTTTCCTGAGATCAATAGGTTTTAATGAGCACAGAAAGCATACTCTGTGGAAACCACCAGCAAGTATCCAGAGACCAAGCTAGAGTAAAATTACACCTGCTCAAACACTTTCCTAGAAGAAAAAATTGACATATAACTAAGTAGGCTCAAATGCCCCCAGGATTTGAGGGACTACAAGCTCACCCTTATGGGCAATGTGCATGGTGATTGATCACAACAAAACCCAGCTGGGACACAAGGTCAGTTTACCTCAGCGCAGAGAGGGCAGCATTTTTGCACTGTGATGCTCTCCTCTGACCCATGAGCACAGAACCCAGCCCCAGCCCATTCCCTGATGGAGCAATAGTGGTGTGGAGAGACTACAAGCCAAATGGGCAGTTTCCTACAGTAGAGTGCAGTCTTGGTCTGTTTTTCTCTGACATGTTGAGAAGAGTGTTTAGCTCCATGTTTCAGCCATCAAGTCATTTTTCCTGGTATTCGCCCTGGGAAAACACTTTTAACAAGTGTTACAGGATTTTTTTTTCCCAGCTGCAATCAATGGAAAAGAAACAACAGTCTGAAACTAAAGCTTACAGACAATATGTCCTGGTTTAGACCCAAAAGTACCCCCCCAGTGACAGATGGCCCCCCCTCCTCTCTCAGAAGAGAGGAGAGAAAGGAATGAGGAGATTTGTGAGTTTAGAAGAATTCCAAACTACTTTAATAGATAATGAAATAACAGACAAAATTAAAAGGAAAAGATAAAAAGTTATACAATATTTACAAAACTGTATCAAGCTCCCAGGATGATGATCATGTCCCCAGCAGACACAGGGAGTCCCAGGCTGGGGCCAGTTCAGTCAGGAGCTGGATGCTGGATCTGGATTCAGGAGTGCTTGGATCGGGGTCAAAGGTAGAGTATTTCCTAGATGTTGTCCATCGAAGAAAGAGTGAAGCAGGAAAAGAGAAGGGGCCAAAAAGAGGCCTGACTCTTCGATCCCTCAGCTTTTATACTAAGCATGGGGCAGATGGGATGGAATACTCCTGTTGGTCAATTTTGGGTCACCTGCCCTGCCTGCTCCTCCTTGCAGGTGGGACTTCTCTACAGTCTTTCCGTTTCCAGCCCCACGGTAGGGTGGATGACAAACTTTCTGACCTTGATCACCATAGTGAATAATGAAAATAAGAGCTTCTTGCATACCATTCCCTGGTCTTATCAGTCTGGGAGCAAACAGTGTCTGAACAATGTGCAGTTAATTTCAGAGTTTAGTCAGACAGAAGAGGCCTAGCTGAAAAGTGAAGTTACAAACTAGAAAATTTACCCTATTTTACCTCAAACCAGGACACAATAGAAGCAAAAATGCTGGTTTACAGTGAAACCTGAAGTGTGCTCTTCTGTGTTCCTTTCCAGAAGACTCAAGCATTACATCCTATTTCTTCCAAGCACTTTGATTCAGGTTTTCACTTCCCTGTAAATTCCATAAATATTTTATAATTAAATGCAACTTCTGTTTTGTCAGCTCTGCAGCTTTCCTCATTCTTTAGCACACAATTCTTTTGCTTTTCACATAAAGCAAGTAAGGAATTCACTCACAACAACAGCTGTGTAATTCCATTTTACAATTTAAAATGCTATTCTGCTGCATATGCACCATTTTTCCTGAATCTAACATCCAATATTATTTCTATAAACTAAACAATATAGAAGATTTTACTGGTCAAACTCCTGTAACAGCACAAATAACAGTGATACGCTAAGATCCTTATTACAACTATTATACTTGTCTCAGCAAACTCCGGCATTATTGTGCTAAGGAGATATAAGTATTCTTTAATGCTCACAAAATGGAAAAAGAAATAAATACCTCTTTAACGATTATGAATTAATTCCTCACAAAAATCATCTCCCCATAAATGTGTACACTTGGACTCTCAACTACTTAGTAGGCATCCTAATGAGACTACCTGTATTTAAAATTACTCAAATAACTACATAATCCAATTCAATTCACTGGGAACAGGGCACTTGAAAGTCAAGATGCTTCTTCAAGTGTTTAAAAAGATTCAGAAAGTAACGTCAGATATCCAGATTTCATCATTTTATCCTCAAAACTTGATACTCAGAATTGAACAAAATTACATAAACCCACATTTTTGTAATTAAAATTAGGGAGGTTTTATTTTAAGAACTCAACAATTAAGAATTCTTAGCTGCATTAAAAACTCCACCCAAATTGTTCAAAAGAAGAATTAATATATTAGTCTATTTTTAATAATTTGCAGATCTTAAAAGTGGCAAATTATAAATGAAAAAAGGACTACAGAATAAAGGTAGCAAATGCACAAATTCAATGCTATTAAAAGGCAGACACATGAGATCTCATGTATCTTGTGCCATTTGTAAAAAGGTTGTTTTATTATCAGTGTAACTAATCACAATGAAGCTATCTCTTACAACCAAAGACATTATAATGAATTTTCTTTACAGCTACAGAGAAATGGGATTTGCTGTTCCATATCAAATGAGAACAGGCTGTATAAATTTTTCTTCGTATTTATTGTTAAATGTAATTTTTATCTATAAAATCAGTCATGAAATATTAAAAACTGAAACAACAGAATTTATACCCTTTACTTAATTTAGTTTAAACTGTCTATTCACTAAAGAGAAGGAAAGAAGGTTACATATGTATTATACTGCGCCCTCCCCTCTCCCCCCTAAGCATTTCCATTATATACCCCCTAGTTTTTGGAATTTATAGCTCAGCTGTAAAAATTCACTTCATACTTAGAGTTGGTATACTTTTCCTTTTACAAATTTTAAAAAAAGAATAAAATGTATATGTTCCAAGAGGAATGTAAGAAAGCATGTGAGAGAAGGAGAAAAGCAATCAGACTAAAAACTTTAATGCTCAGCAGCTAAAATCAGTAAAATAAGGGCCATCTACTGCAATTCATACGCATCTTCCATGTCGAGGAACCAGTGGAAGATGGTCAGCTGGCTGCATGGCAGCCCCTGGGCAGACAGAAACCAGCTCCCAGCTGCTGCTGACCTGGACCAGGTTAAGCAAAACTGAAGAGGAAAACCCTCCTGGTTCTACTGCTGGCTCATTGAGTCATCCATACAAGTGGGAACTGAATGCTCTGAAAATTAATGAGAACAGTAAAAAACACTAAAATAATCTGCACTGGGAGAAAAGATAAGGCAAAACAAACCAGTACATCTTAAAAGTGAGCAACAGATGAAATAGCATGGAAGAAAGGGCTTCTCCATATTAGAAGACCTGAGACTAAAGGAAATCAGGAACTGGTGCATTGAAAACTGCAATAGAAAGATAAAGGTATTAAAAAAAAAAAATCACTATTTCATGGAAACCTAAGCATGACAGATTATAAAATGGTCTTTATTCAATACAGCATGGAAAAGAATTCTTATATAAGAAGGTAGATTCCAAAAGGAAACAAGAAATAAGGCATCAAGAGAAAAGCAACCAATGACCTTAAGGTGTAAGCCTCAGTTGTAGCTATCTCCTACTCTCAGCATCAGTACCTTCATTTTTGGAGTCCTCATTTTACAGTCTGAAATGAATAAGAAAAAACAACGAGACCAAAGTTCTGCTTTGGTTCTCACAGTACAGCTGGTGAGCTGGTCAAGCTCTTCTAGGGAGCCACCTGCAGTCACTGCCCAGGGGTGCAAGGGAAGCTGGCAAGGACCTGAAGTTCAAAGACACTCAGAGCTGCCCTAAGGGATACTGCACTGCTCATTGCTTTAGGGGAAAGCAAGGCCATGGGTTCAAACATAGCCTTTATTTAGTCTGTGACTAGCTTTATTCATCAGAAAAGGCACTCTTTCAATCTACTACAATCCACTAGGCCATACTTCATTTGCAACCGATTTCCAGAACTAATATAGTAATCACAGAATAACACTGTCAGCAGATTATGTTTCCAAAATGTCGATAAATAGCAAGAAAAAAAAAGGTAGTATAAATATACTACTTCACTGACATCATCTACCTGGACT
>VZTY01029257.1:218-28437 GCA_013400935.1 Turnix velox
CTCCCCGTGCCCCGGGAAGCACCGTAGAGGAGAGAGACCGGCCAGCGGGGTGGATCGGCAGACGCTTTTCCGTCAGAAAACTCTTTTGTTAGGAATTCCCAGCCCTCCTAGGGCGACAGGACTTCCCCCGTTTCCCTCGCAGATCTATCACTCCCCGTTCCCATCCTCATCCCGCCCCCATCCCCATGTTCATCCCGTCTCCATCTCGCCCCCATCCTCACTCCCATCACCCCATCCTTGTCCCCATCCCCATCCTCACCGTGGTCCCACTTTCTTCCCTGGATTTCCCCTTCCCCTCACCTCGGTCTCTCTCGCTTTCTGAGCGGGTTTCGTCCCTGGCAAAGGTTACTCTTTCCTAAGGAACGGAACAAACGGACGAAAAAACAAACAGGAATTGCCAAAACAGATAAAAATGCTTCTTTTTTTTTTTTTTTTTAATTTTCTTTCCATGATGTGAATGGCTGCCAGCTTTGGTGAGGGTGGGGGGGGGAGAGGTGTGACACTATTTCAGGCATGTCTATTATTTATGTTTCACTATATTTATATTAATTAGAGACCCCATCCACATATGTAGTTCTCCAGCTTCAAAAAACAACAAAAAGAATAACAACTCAGAAAATAAAAAAAAGCAAAAGAAGGGAACTGACAGCCAAAACTGAACATTCTGGAGAGAAACAGGCAGAGAGGAAGGGAGTATACAGATATGGGCTGCTCCGGTAGGATGTTCCTGCTCTGCACCTGGGATTTCTTCAGTCCCAAACCCACTTTCCTCCCATCCTTCCTGGCTGGGACCCCAGAGAGAAGTCTCATGGCTTCTGGCTGGGATGCTGAGGATGACAGAGTTCCTAAAGTCATACTAGTTGTAGGGGACATGGTGGCCCCTCATGTCATCTGTGCCTAAACAAGAGGAACATCCCTTCAGAGCACCCGCTGTTCCCTGGTGATGGGATCACAGAGGGTCTCAGCTTAACGAGCTGTGGAAAGAGGATCCTGAGCTCCCCAGCTCCAATCCATGCCAACTATTTCCCTCAGGCAATGGAACAAAGTCTACATCAGAGCCCTGAGATAAGCCTCCCAATCCTGAAATCCTGACTTCATCCTGTCTGGTGGCTCCAGGTCACTTCTTCTTCATCCTGAGGAGGAGGTTTCTCTGCAGCGAAGTGGTGTTTTTTACCAAAACCAGTGGGTGAGAGGAAGAGAAATGGCTCCTGGCTGGACAGGGTACCATGGCACATCAGCCCTAGGATAAGCAGGGTGAGACACAATCAGAGCTGGTGAAATACCTCGGAGTTCTTTTACCAGAAGGAAAGAAACCTTGCCCAGCTGAGGGTGATGCACTGGGGATTTGCTAGTACCTCTGACAGCAGCACGCCCAACTCTGGGGGCTTTCCAAATGCTGGGAGCTCCCCAAGCTTCTGCCAGGAGCTGGAAATGGCCCTGCGCAAGTGGTATAAGGATGCTGTTTGCAAGCAGGGAGTCCAGCCTCACTGTGAGAAGCTGATGACCCAGCTGAGATGCCCCAAACACCCCCAACCCCAGGTCTTTCTGAGGTTTGGTGATGTTTAAGGTTTGGAGGTATTTAAGGCCAAGCTGGATGAAGCACTGAGCAGCGTGATCTAGTGGGAGGTGTCCCTGCCAAGGTCCTTTCCAACCCAAGCCATTCTATGATTCTATGATGCTCTGCCCAGGCTGTTGGTGAAATGTCCTCAGATGAGAGAGTTTCATTCTTTCCCAAGTAGGTATTCCTTCCAGGGATTAATTAGTAAATTAAAATGATAGAAAGACAGAAATATTATGTTTAGGCACCAGCCTGAGTGGTGATGCCTGTCACCTACAGAGCTGCATGCTGTGCCCCTGCATGTTCCCATCTCCTTCAAAGGGTTCTGGGCACTGGATTTGCTCCCCTGTATCAATTCTCCTCCCGGGACAGACTCTGGGGTTGGAGGTTGGGTGGGTAACAGCTACATGTGGGTGCCTTGAGCATGGATCTCTGGGACCAAAAGCCCTGACGATGGGGTCCAAAGCACTCTGCACTTCCAGGAGGACTGTCCTTTTGCTGGGCCATCAGCAGGCACTATTTGGGGGCTGGTGGGAGCAGCTGCAAAGCCTCCAGGAGCTGCCACCATGCAAGCAGGAGGTGAAAAACCCAGCTCTGGAGGAGTGGGGAAAAAATGTGCTGGAGTAGGGGATGCCACTCTGTTTCATAATTCTCCCCTCCTCCCATCTGGGGATTCTGAATCTCACTGTGGTTGTGGACACCCTGACACACTCCCTGCCATGTCATAGCTCAGTGATGACCACAGCAGAGACATGGCGCAGCCTCCTGCCAAGACCTACACCTCACTCACCAGATTAATGATAGCAAGAAATTGATTGATCAGAGCTGTGGCCCCATCTCTTCCAAACCTGTCCAATTAAGCTATTACATTTTGCCTGGAAAAGACAAAAAAAAATTGTCTGTTTTAAAATAAGTCACTTATTCTGATGATCAGAAATTTCTTCTTCTACTCTGGTTCCCCCCTTGGCCAAGCCCAAACCCCAGTGGGTACCATCAGATAAAAGGGTGGACAAAGCCTCAAGCAGAAAGCACTGGTCCCTGTGGTGTTTTGGGGGTTAATTCATAGAATCATAGAATGGGTTGTGTTGTAAGGGACCTTAAAGATCATCAAGTTCCAACCCCCCTGCCATGGGGAGGGACCCCTTCCCGCTAGACCAGGTTGCTCAATGCCTCATCCAGCCTGTCCTTAAACACCTCCAGGGATTAAGAGGGCATCCACAACCTCTCTGGACCACTTCTCCCAGCGTCTCACCATCCTCATAGTAAAGAACTTCTTTCTCATATCCAGCCTAAATCTCCCGTCTGCCAATTTGTATCCACTCCTCCTAGTCCTGCCATCCTGGACCCTACCAAAATGTTCTACCCCAGCCCTTCTGCAGACCTCCCTCAGGCACTGAGAAGCCACCATGAAGTCCCCATCCCTGTCCCCTCTTCCCAGCACCCACAGTATTCAGTCACCTGGTTTTGCAGCTGCTCCATCCAGGATGGGTGCAGAAGCAGGGCAAACCTTACTTTGGAGCCACTCCAAAGGAAGAGGCTGCCTTTCTTAGTGCAACAAGACCCAGAGAGATTAAAAGTGTCTTTTCATCATCTGGGCAGATGGAGAGAATTTTCATCAGCTCTCTTCTTGCTTTAACCCTCATTAATTTGCTCTCAAAACATTGACCTGAGGCACAGCTGAGGTTTTTTAATTTTTAATTTTTTTTACAGCTTGTCTTCTGCCCCAGGGTAAGGTTAAGCTCTCCCTCTCCTGCCCTTAGGTGGTCACCAGTATTATATTAAGCCTTGGTGAGCCTGGAGAGCAGCAGATGAGGCTGGAAATTAGACAACACAGCAGGGATGGGATGGTCTCTTGAGAACACAACTCAGCCACAGGGTCAGAGGATGCCTTTGTGGCTGAGCTGTCCCCATCCCCAGCTGCTGGTGATGGCCATGCAGGCTGTCATGCTGGGACAGCGGGATGACATTCCAGAGGGTGAAATATAACCAACAGTGGAATCTGTGGGGTTGGCACCATGGGGCAGTGTTGGTGGGCAGTGAGCAGGAGCTGCAGGGATGATGTCAGAGGGAAGACAAGCAGCAACCCCAGAAGCAGCTCTCACCCAAACCCAGCCCCTATGCAGAGACAGCCTGCTACCATGGAAAGATGGTGCCAGTGAGTTGGGCACTTAGAATCATAGAATGGTTTGGGTTGGGAGGGACCTTAAAGATCATCTAGTTCCAAACCCCTGCCATGGGTAGGGGGACACTTCCCACTAGACCAGGTTGCTGAATGCCTCACCCAGTGCTGGAGGAGAACCCTAGGCTGAAATGGTGACCAGCAGCACAGACCCTGTGAGCCACCACTCAGCATAGGTTGGGGAAACCTAAGTGGAAGGGACCTGGAGGATAACTAAGAGCAGTGGTATGGGATGAGTCACAGTACCTATGAGTGCTCTGCCAAACTTCAGCCCTGCCCTTTTTCCTCTTGAGGGATTTCAAGTCTGCAGAAATAGGACATGGGCTTGTTTGAAAAAGTCCACAGCAAGACCATGAGGATGATCTGAGGGCTAGAGCACCTCTGCTAGGAGGACAGGCTGAGAAAGTTGGGGTTGTTCATCCTGGAGAAGACCTCAGAACACCTCACAGGGGCCTCCCAGTG
The DNA here is from genome assembly GCA_013400935.1 of Turnix velox. Lineage (NCBI taxonomy): Eukaryota > Metazoa > Chordata > Aves > Charadriiformes > Turnicidae > Turnix > Turnix velox. The sequence goes on from VZTY01029257.1 coordinate 4,418, forward strand.
CCTGAAGTGGAAAGCTGGGGAGGGGCTGTTTGCCAGGGCATGGAGCCACAGGACAAGGGGTAGTGTTTGGAAACTAGAGCAGGGCAGGGTTAGGTGAGACATGAAGATGTTCTTCCCCATGAGGGTTGTGAGACACTGGCCCAGGTTGCCCAGAGAGATGGTGGAGGCCCCCTCAAGCCTGGACATATCCAAGATCCGGTTTGCTGAGACTCTGAGCAACCTGATCTAGTGCAGGATGTTCCTTTCACTGCAGGGGGTTGGAGTAAATGGCCTTTGAAGATCTCTTCCAACTCAATGTGCTATGATTCTATGACAGTGACAGTGACAACATCTCAGAAAGCCACAGCAACATCCCATCAAGGCAACAGTCTGTCAGGGGCACACCACACATCCAAGACCACTGGGTGCAACATCACACCTTCCCATTCATGTACCAACCACCTTGATCCCCAAAATTCCATCTTGCCAGAGCAAAGACATGAGGGATGGATGGATGGATGGATGGATGGATGGATGGATGGATGGATGGATGGATGGACGGATGCTTCAGCCTGATTGTGCAGGAGGTACTTTGCTTTGCTTGCACCTGCAAGCATCAGTGTGAGGTTGTGTTCATAAAGCCCGTAGAAAAGCTTCATGTCTCTGTGCCAGAAAATCCCACATTCAATGAAATACATGGAACAAAATGGTCTTGTGCAGAGATGTCAATGTCACTCTGCAGTTGACAGGTCACTGCACACACCTGGGTGCCTCCAGAGGGACAAGGGCAGAGGGAGGAGGAGGGCAGGAGAGGACCACTCAGTAAACCTGGGACACAGGAGCCCACAGAGAGGCATAACGCCTGTGCTGGGGGCAGGAGAGGGAAGAGCAGGTCCCCATCTTCCCTTGGGGCCACCAGCAGCATGCTGGGAGAAGGGCAGGGAAAGAAGTGAAGGAGCTGTCAGGTGTTGTTAGCAGTGTGACATCTCTTAATAAGGCCCATCTGGTTGGGAGGCAGAGGATCCGGCAGGGTTCCTGCCAGCCTGATGGTGAGAGCTTTTGCCAAGGCTTCACAATCAGCTTTAATAAACATGCTGGGGCGGTGTTTGGCACCAGTAGCTCAGACTTCCCAGGCTAAGAATGAGAAGAACTAGAATTACAGCAAAAATCCCTGCTGCTCATCAGAGAGCCCGGGCAACTCATTCCACCTCCTGTGATGTGCAGAACCCACACAGCCTTCCAATCCTCCTTCCTGACATTGGTCAATTCCTGGGGGAAGAGGGGATAGGTAGTTATGCCCCATCTGTCTGGGAGGGTGCTGGATGTGTGCATGGATTCAGCATGCTTAACCAAAGGGTTAAAGGTTTTCCACCAGTCTTTCTTTCCTGAAGAGCCACCAGACCTTCATCTGAATCTCCATCCTTCTTGTGTCCTGCACCTCTGTCCCACAGGGGATGTGAGGGGCCCCAAGAATCACAGAATGTCAGGGATTGGAAAGGACCTCAAGATATCATCTAGTTCCATCCCCCTGCCAGAGCAGGAACACCCAGATCAAAGGAAGGCATCCAGGTGGGGTTTGAACATCTCCAGAGAAGGAGACCCCACAACCTCTCTGGGTAGCCCGTGACACTGTTGTCTCACCTGCCAAAGGTTTTTTCTGTGGAACCTCCTGTGTTCCAGCTTGCACCCCTTGTCCTATCATTGGAGGTCACTAAGAAGAGCCTGGCTCCATCCTCCTGACACTCACCCTTTACATATTTATCAACATGACTGAGGGGTAACCTCAGTTATGTCAGGTTCTACTCCAAGCTAAAGAGACCCAGCTCTCTCAGCCTTTCATCAGAAGGAAGATGCTCCACTCCCTTCATCATCTTTGTCTCTCTGTGCTGGACTTTCTCCAGCAGTTCCCTTCTTGAACTGAGGGCCCCAGAACTGGACACAATACTCCAGAACCATGGCATGGAAGCCCCTGTCCTCCTGGAAGAGGGACTGTGGAGGAGAGATTGTGGGGGAGCAGCTCCCCCCGTGACAAATCTGCCTCTCAGCAGCAGAAGTGTGTCACGCAGGCTGTGGGCACTGCTGAAGCAGGATGGCATCGCATAGAAAGAGTTTGGGGAGGAACAGCTGGACCCGTAGGTGTGTAATAGCAGCAGAAAAAAGCCCGTGTGATTTAGGGAAATGCCACATTTGAGGATGATGAAAGGGTAGAGCTGAGCCGAGTGGCTGCCGATGAATCACAGGGCTGCAGGGAACATGCTCGCGGGTGTTTAAACTGCTCTGGAAAACTCCGGCAGTCTTCGAGCATTGTAGAAACGGTCTCCACTCCCCATTCCCTGCTTCTCCCACCCCAGCCAGGGAAGCTGCGTGGGACAGGGAAGGGAAGAGAATTCTGCAGTGTCAGTGCGGGACCCCAAATGCTGCAGTGCTCTTGGGAGACCCCGCATGCTGGTGCCTCTGAGGCAGGGGGAGGGACTGGGAGTGGATGTCTTATAGAATCATAGGATGGCTTGGATTGGAAGGCATCTTAAAGATCATCTAGTTCCAACCCCCCTGCCCAGGGCAGAGACACCTTGCACCAGCCCAGGTTGCTCCCAAACCCGATTTAACCTGGCCTTGAGACCCTCCAGGGATGGGGCAGCCACAGCTTCTCTGGGCACCCTGGGATAGGGGCTCACCCTTCTCACAGGAAATAATTACTTTCTAATATAAAATCTAAATCTACCCTCTCCCTTCCTGGCCAAGAGTTCCTCCCTTGCTTTTCTGCAGCACTTCAGGCTGGAGCACCAAAGCACTGATTCCCAAAGACCAGCCCTGCCCCAGGGGCTGCAGAGCCATGGAGGAACCAGGGGGAGATGGTTGCTGCTATAAGGGGCCAGCAGGATGCTGGTGAATATCCATTTGCTACCATCTTTTCTTCTCCTGGTTGCACCTGCCAAAACCTCCAGTCCCAGCAAAGGAAGCTGAGGAGCAAGGCTGGAGTGGTGCAAGGCAACCCCGAGGAATCCCTCTCCTCCTGCCCTCAAGAGAAGGGGGCTCAGCGGACCCTTGAACAATCTGTTGGGTGCTCTGGCCTCTCTTAAGTGAGTGGGATTAAATTAGAAACCCTCTCAGGCTGAGGATTGTGGGATGCCAGGCTGCAGCGGACACGACATCATCCCATGGCAAGCTGGTGGTGGGGAAAAGGGGATCTTCAAATGAAATACCTCCAAAGCTCTGATCCTGGGCACTTGTAGGTGCTTTTCCCATTATACTTGTGGATGGACCAGACTGCTTACAGCAAGGCTGGGGTAGGACTTTTTTATAGGATAAGTGATGGTAGGGGGGTTGGAACTAGATGATCTTGAAGGACCCTTCCAACCAAAACCATTCTATGATTTTATGACTGTGTCCCCCCCGTGGCTACTCCTCCCCAGGGCCATGAGGCTGGGATGTAGGTTCCCTGCCAAAGCCTGCTCCAGTGTCCCCAAGGGCTGGCTGGAGCTCTCCTCACATTGAGCAGTAAGAATCACTCTAAGTATTTACTTCCTCAAATCCCTTGAACTCCTTGAATTAAAATAAGGATGTGGGATTTAAGCTGGAAGGGTGTGAAGCAGATATTTTTTGTTATACATCATCATTCCTGTCATGAATCTAAAATATTTAGAAGGCCTGTATAAATAGCCATTTGATCACCTTTTCTCAGCTGGCTCCTGCTTCTCTATATCTCACAGCTGCCACAGAGCAGGGAAACACGTGTGTCCCTCAGAGGCACCTGGTTTTACTCCCAGTTACTTTCTGTGTTTTCACGAGAGGTGCTGTCAAAAGCCCTGTTTCATCCAAAATGTAAGAGCAGAGAGAACCAGGAAATGCAAGGCTGCTGCTGCTTCCATGCTCCTGCAGACTCTCAGGGTAGAACTGTTGGCACCAAAAGGCTGTCACATCACTGGGAACTACATCATGCTCTGGGCTATCCTTGTGTCAGCCCCAGAGCTCCCAGTGTGGGAAAGAGGAATTTTAATGACATTTTCACTGGTGAGAGAATCAGAATAGTTTGGGTGGGAAGAGATCTTAAAGATCATCTAGTTCCAGCCTCCACCTCCCACTAGAACAGGTTGCTCGATGCCTTGTCCAGTCTGGCCTTAAACACCTCCAGGAATTAAGGGGATATCCACACCCTCTTTGGGCAACCTGTTCCAGTCTTTCACCACCCTCATAGTAAAGAATTTCTTTCTTATATCTAGATAGAATCATAGAACGATTTGGGTTAAAAGGGACCTTAAAGATCATCTAGTTCCAACCCCCCTTGGACAGGAACGATTTCCACAAGATGAGGTTGCTCAGTGCCTCATCCAGCCTGGCCTTAAACACTTCCTTTAACAGCCTGGGTCCCCGCAGATGTGACAACACCCTTTGGCACTGGAGGATCCCAAAGCTTTGGGTTGGATCTCTTCCCAACCAGCCCAGGTCATGCCAAACCACATCCAATATGGCCTTAAACCCTGCCAGGGATGGGAGGAACAAAATAAACCAGAAGCTCTTTCCTAGCTGAACTAGTGGGGGAGGCCTGGGGTCATGGTTTAGGATGCCCATGTCTTCCTCCCCATCACCCCACTCCCAGGCATCACCCAGGCCAGTGGCTGGTAGAGATGCCCCAAGGTCTACACCCTAAAAAATCCCACCAGACACCAGGGGTTGAGGGCAACTCTCATTTGGGTTGTTTTTTCTGTTGTTGTTTTTAAAGCAAGAGGATGTTTTCATTAAAAGACCTTCAGGGTCTAACATGTGAAGGCACATCTAGCCAGCTTGTCTCAGTCTCAGCTCAAAACCGTGTCAGTGCCAGGGCCAGTGCTGCAGCCACCAGGAGATGAGAAACATTTGCCATATGCTGAGGGATTGCTGTATAAAAGTGAGATGCTTGGCTGCATGCCAAGGCACAGAGTTTCCAAATAGAGTCTGAATACTGGACAGAAAAGTTCCAACTAAATATAGTCTTGACAGTTTTGGAGTTGACTTCTTTTTTTTTTTTTTTTTCTGGGGGTTTGAGTTCACTTAAAATAGCCTGGAATGGGGCTTTTTTTGTGGTTTTGTTTTTGTGAGGAGGCAGGTAGAGGCATGTTTACAAACAGAGGTACAAACTCCTGGAGAGGGTGGGAAGGGAAATGTGGTCTGTCTTCCCACCTGCCCTGGGATGCTCCCAAGAGATGGAGAGGATGTGGGTCCAGAGCCCCTGGGATGCCTCCTGCTCCACAGAAGAGGGGAAGAAACCAGGGGAGGCAGCTCCGGCTTCATCTTCCTCACCCAGAAAAGAGCTACCTGACTAAAAGCCACTGAGGGGACCAAAACTTCTACCCTGCCTTGTAGTGTTGTGTCCAGCTCTGGTCCCTGCAGTTCAAGGACAGGGAACTCCTGGGAAACAGCAAAGGACCATGAAGATTATGAGGGGACTAAAACATCTTTCTGATGGAGAAAAGCTGAGGGAATTGTGTCTGTTCAGTCTGGAAAAAATAAGGCTGAGGGGGATCTTATCAGTGCTCACAAATCCTGACAGGGTGGGGGCCAGGAGGATGGGGCCAGTCTGCGTTCAGTGGTGCCCAGGGGCAGGACGAGAGGGAGTGGGCACAAACTGGAACATGGGGAGTTCCATCTAAACATGAGGAGGAATTTCTTTGCAGTGAGTGTGGCAGAGCTCTGGCACAGGCTGCCAAGAGAGGTGGTGGATTCTCCATCTCTGGAGACATTCAAACCTACCTGGACACCTTCCTGTGCCACCTGCTCTGGGTGACCCTTCTCTGGCAGGGGTTGGACTGGATGGTCTCCAGAGATCCCTTCCAACCCTGACCACTCTGTGATGCTGTGAAAAAAAGCTTGGGGGTGGCCCATGACAACACAGGGGACAAGAAACAAGTGGGTAGCCTAAAGGCTGGTAACTGGCTCACCAAGAATGATCTTTGACAGGTGGTTTGGGCAGAGGCAGGAGTGAGTGGAGGCTGAGAAAAGCTCCACAAGGAGTCAGAGTTTTCACTTGAAAAAGGCAGTTTGGATTTTCTAGGCTGCCAGCCCTGCTCACGCCTGTTGGAAACATGAGCTGGATTACTCAGCCCTGGACCCACCATCAAACGCAGAAACTAAACCAAAGCCCAGCCATGGGATGGAGCTGGAATTTCAGCCTCAGCTTTTGGATAGAGCAGCTCTTGGTGCAAGAAGTGAAACACTTTGGTAAAAGCCCATTGAAAAAGAAAAGGAAAAAAAAAAAGAGCCTAAAGTGTCTGGAATGGGAAAGCAGGAACTGAATGAGTGCAGATATCAGAAGGAAACACTGGAAAGAAAGCAGTGAAGCCATCCTCAGCCATGCCCATCACATGCACTTGGGGCAGCAGGATGCTGAGGGAGAAAACTCTCAGAAAGCCATCAGTCACTGGATATATACAATATAATTTATAGAGTAAGATACTATTAATGAGCTTGATGACAAAAAGGTGGTCAGATAAGTTCCAATGTGTGCATTGGCTTGCACAGTATCTGGATGAGCGCTGTGAGAGGTATTTTATTTAAGGGTTCCCAGCTACTGGGACAGCTGATGGGAGTATGAATTAAACAGATGTCCTGAGAAGGTTCTTAAACAAGGGCAGCCCTAGAAAACACATGACGTTCGAGCCGAGCATGGATTGAATAATCAGGCGGTGTTCAAAAGAAAAAAAAAAAAAACCAAAATAACAAAACTCTGGATTTGTAAATTGTTCTGACAAGGCAGGAAAGTGGCCCAAGCAGTGACCCTGGAGCTGCTAGGATGGAAAAGTCTCTGCAAAATTCATGTCCCTAAACAACAGCAGCGAGGAGGTGGGTGGCAGGGGGGGTAGGGCTAATAATAACAAATACTGCCCAAGTTATACCTTACATAGATAAAACCACCACTGGCACTAGCTTTCTGAGAGCCCAGTGAAAAGCTTTTGTTTAATTTATGGGGCTTGGGCTATATTTAGCTAGCAGTTCCTTGGGGTTTTATCTGAGATCACTGCTCTGAGCCAGTAGCTGGAACATTTTAATTGTTTGCTCTGGGTTTGGGTTTTGGGGTTGGTTTTTTGTTTGTTTTTTTTTTTTTTGGTGCCAATTGAAGAAAAAGGAAAGCAGGTGCTGGGGTCTGACTCTGCTGGCCTCATAGAATGAATCATAGAATGGTTTGGGTTGGAAGGGACCTTAAAGATCATCTAGTTCCAACCCCCCTGCCATGGGCAGGGACACCTCCCACTAGACCAGGTTGCTCAATGCTTCATCCATCCTGGCCTTAAACACTTCCAGGGAAGGGGCATCCACAACCTCTCTAGGCAACCTGTTCCAGTCTCTCACCACCCTTACAGGAAAGAGCTTCTTTCTTATATCTAGCTCTCATGATATCCTCTGCACCCTCTGTGGCAGGGGGGGTGGAACAGGACTTGGAGGGGAGTGGTTCTCTGCCTCCTGGGGAACTTCTTAAGGTGATCTTGGGGGAATCCCAGGTGAACCCTGTTTTCCATCCCATATAGGACCTCACATCCATGCCCAGCCCCTGCCAAAGGGCAGCAATCAGCATGCATGGGAGCATGGGAGTGGGGACGTCTCTCCATAGCCTGAAGAGAGCATCCCCTTCCCCCAGCAAAATGAGAAGCTCTGCTCCAGACCTGGGAAAGTGCCCAGGTTGGGTGGGTGGTGGCTTTATTTGTTCAGGAGCCCTTTGGTGTCTACTGGGAGCTGGGATGTGCAAGGAGCCATCTACATGGATACAGGCAGTGCCACACCAGTTGATGGGTTCTGCATATGCCTGGTCCCCAGCTCCCCTTGTCCCACTGCACTCCACTGATGAATGTGTCCTGCTCTATTAAGGAAAACACTCTCTCTGCCACACTGAGATCTCCCATGGCAGCTCACAAACTTCCCCATAAATGTGGAAGTTCAGTGTGGCCTGGTGGCCACCCCACCCACTGGGGTGTCCCTGCTGTGTGAGCCACCATGGAGATGTTCCCAATGCTGAGCATGGTGCAGATGGTGATGGCTGGAGGGGTCAGTGGCCACAGCAGAGCTATTGCCCTCCAGGTTTGGGGGACACCCCAGCACAGAGGGTGTTTTGGGAATTCCTGCTCCACCACTGGGGTGGGGGCTGCCAGCAGGTGCCTCTCCCAGGACTCCAGTGAAAGTGTGGGAGCTGATGAGATCAAAAGGGAGGAATTAAAAACCAACTGAAGCACCTCAGTCATCCAGAAGGTCCCAGGGGAGTAGCTCAAGCCCAGCAGACAGGGTGCTCCAGGACCCTGTCTCCCTGCACTGGCCAGAAGGGACTAAAGGGAAAAATTTATAGAAGGACAAGAAAAAAAAAACAAGGGTTCCAATCTTCCTTTTTTTTTTTTTTCTTCTTCTTTTTTTTTTTTTTAATTCTCCATTTTCTCCCTACAGGGTAAACCTTGAACCTTGCTGACTAGAGTTTTATGTCAAAACACTGGCAATTGCCCCTTTCCATCCCTAGCCAGAACGGAGAGCTAATTTTATCCTCCCGGTCCTCCCCATCCTCCTCCTCCACCCCCTCCCCCCTCCCGCAAACTCCTGGAGATTGTCCTGTTGCAGCCAGGGAGTGCTAGAAAATAGCACATCGCCCACTCATCCAGCCTCCTTCAAGGGAAATATTTATATTATGCCAAAGAGAGGGTTTCCATGGCAGTGATGACTTTAGCAGCGTCGCCTTGGAGACCACTTGAGGCCATCTTGAAGGGTCTGAAAATCCCCTTCAGAGACAAATAAGGAGCTGGAGCAAAAAGGATGGTGGGATTAGGGTTAGGTTTGGTTCCCCTTCCAGCTTGCCCATTGGCACCGTGTCCCCTCCCACCTGCCTGGGTGCCCACCCCTGGGTGGTGCCCCTCATCCCTGCCTGTAAGAGATGCTTTGTAGCCCCAGTGTTGTTTCATGAGTGAATCCTGGACCAATGAACAAGGTGCTTTGCAGACAGAGGTGAGACAAAGGTGTCGTAGTGGGCATGAGAGAGTTGCCCAGCCCAGAAGGTGGCTTTGGGGACACCCACTACTGACATCAGAGCAATGTTTGTACCACCAGCCTCCAGTGCCAGCTGCTTTTGGAAGAACAAACCTCCAGGTCCTGTATGTTTTAAGCAGACCCCCAGTCACTGTTCCATGCAGCAAGCCTCATGCTTCTCCCGAGGAGCTGCCAACATCTGAACCACTTGCACAAGGTGCTCACCCGCTGTGGCAACATCCAGAGAGGACCTCTCCCACCTCCATTCTCTGTGGCTCCCACAGCTCAGCCCCCACATCTCATGCTTTGCCTGACCTGACGTTCACCCTCCTGGCCTGTGGGAGTCCTGTCACCAGCAGCCAGCCCATCTGGCTCTCAAGGACACCAGGACAAGGCAGGGAGAGCAAAGCTGAGCAGATGGAGGATGAGCTCCACAATGAAGCTGGTGGCAGCAGGGGTAGCCAGCAACTGCCTGCTCCAACCATGGCATCACTTATGGGGTTTGCTCTTCATTTTGCTGAAAAATATTAGTCCCTGTCTTCATTTAGTCCATGGCAAGCCAAAATTCATTTTCTTCCAGCTATCTGCAAATCCAGAGCTCTGCCACATGCTCAGCTCTGCTGTGCATCCCCAGTGTTGCCTGCTGCTCCCTCAACCACAGGCTCCTTCATGCTGCCCCATATCCAATAATCCAAAAAAGGGATAACTTGGCTGGTTTTGCCACAGACTGTCGTGCTCAGTCCTTCCATGGGAAGCCAAATGAGCCCAGCCACAAGACTGGTGTGGCTTGTGTGTCCCCAAAGGGATGAGGTTTGTTTTGGGGGCATGATAGGGATGGAGTACTGTTGTCTCTGTGCTCTGTGGATTTTCAGCCACGTGTCTGCCTGGTCTCTCTCTGAATCAGCCTGGCCTGAGGTGTGCCTTCAAGGTAGAGCTCAATGCCACCCAGTATGGAGGGACAGTGGCTTCAGCCACCACTGTAGAGCAGTGGCTGGTGGGGACTGAGCACCCTGTGGAGCAAGATGAGATGGATGTGCTTGTACAAAAAGCCCCTTGGCTGCTGCCAAGAAGCCCAAGGGATGCTCTTACTCCCTTCCCAAGGGACCTGGGGCAAAACCAAGGAGCAGCACTGCAGCCTCCCTGGTGGTGACAGTCACAAACCTCGGGCTGTCTGCATCACTGGGCAGGAGCCAGGCAGTGCTGAGCTCTCTGGCTCCAGCACAAGAGCGTGTGAAAATCCCTTGTTTATATGGATGGGGCTTCTCACATCTCAAACACAGCATGTGTGGGCTCAAGACCAGCAAAGCCATGGCTTTGCCCTGTAGAGAGACCCCAGCATGCCCCGTGGTGTCACCAAATCTCACATGTGGCCCATATCAGCCCAGGCAAGAGGTTGGGATGCAAAGCCTAGAATTCCAATTGTAAATTCCTGCACAAGGGGTGTCCCAGCCAAAACTGGGGCACCTGATTATGATTTTGTACAGGGTTCTTGCACCCTTCCAACTGCCAGTTACAACACAACTGGTCTGATCACTAATACCCTCCCTGCCAATTGCAGACCACAGTAAATCACTCTATTTCTGAAGCATCCTTGCTGACCTGTGTGCCCCTGGAGTAGAATAATAGAATCGTTTGAGTTAGAAGGGACCTTAAAGATCATTTAGTTCCAACTCCCCTGCCATAGGCAGGGAAATCAGTCTGCAGTCACTCATGTTTTGAGAGACATGTCAGAGGCACTGAGATGCTGGTGCACCATGGTTGCTCTGGGTCATCCTTTATCCTTTACAGACAGCTCTAAGCTTCTTAGAAGCAAAGCCCTATTTCCCAGGGGCAAGCTGCACTTTAGTTTGTTTTATTCTAGAATCATAGAATGTTTTAGGTTGGCAGTGACCTCAAAGATCAGCTGGTTCCCACTCCTTTGCCCTGGACAGGGACACCTCCCACGGTCCCAGGTTGCTCCAAGCCTTGTCCAACCTGGCCTGGAACCTCTCCAGGGATGAGGCAGCCACGGCTTCTCTGGGAAATCTGGGCAGGGGCTCACCCCCTGAACAGTAGAAAATTTCTTCCAGAGATCTCACCTAAATCTCCCCTCCTTCAGTGTCAAACTGTTCCCCCTCTTCCCATGGCTCCCTTCCCTTATCCAGAGTTCCTCCCCAGCCTTCTTGGAGCCCCTTCAGGGGCTCTAAGGTCTCCCCATAGCCTTCAGGCTGAACTCTCCAACTCTTCCAGGTCCTCACCCTCTCACAGCAGAGGCGCTCCAGCCCTCCCAGCATCTCCGGGGCCTCCTCCGTCCGCACTCCAGTAGCTCCAAGGATTTTCTTAACAGCACGAACGGCACCAGAACCGCCGGTAAAATTCCACCGTGTGACGCTACCGAGTGTGAACCCACACCTGAAGAGGGTTCCATCCATGCCCTGTCACGCCGCGAGGGGAGAAGGGGCGCTGGGGACACTCTGGCGCAGGGGGCAAGGGTTCCCCCTTAGGGGATGGCACTTCGAGGGTGCCGAGGGGGAGTGAGTTCCAGGTTCCTTAATCATCTGACGGTGCTCACCTTCTCCCCAGTTAGGAGCTCACCCCAAGCCTCCTCCGGCGGGCGTCTGGCCCCCTCCTGCGGCCGCTGCCAGGGCTGCGCGGAGGGGGTTGTGCAAGGACGGCGGTCGATAGCCGCCTCCTCCGCCCCCGGGAAGGGACAAGGGGGCGGGTGGGCAGCCCCTAAGGTGGCAGCCTTCTCCTTTCCCCTCCCGCCCCCGGGCCTCGCCAGGGAGGAGCCGCCCCCAGCCCGCCCCCACCCTCGGCCCTACATAGAGGGCGGCCGTGACGGGCCTGGCCCCGGTTCCACCATGGTCCTGTTGCTCTGGGTGTGCGGCGCCTTGGCCTTGGCCCTGCTGCCCGCCGCTGCGCTGAACGTGGCGGGAGGTAAGCGGTGCTCCGACGGGGTGGGTGACAATCCCTCCCCGGCACTCTGACATTCCCCCATGCCCCTCGCCATGGTCCCTCCCCGTCGGGACAGGGGGGGCTCGGAGCTCTGCGGGTCGTTTCCTCACTGTCGGGACCGGGGCTCGGAGCTCTGGGAACACTCCCTCCCGCAGGGGATAAGGACAGATGTGGGGGGCAAATCCGGGTGGCGAGCCCTCCCCAAAATCAGGGGTTTGAGTCTACTTTGGGCTCCGCTGTGGTCCTTGCGGGCGGCCAGTGCGGGGAGCAGGCTGTCGCCCAGTGGGCCACCCTGCAAGCTGCACTGGATGCCCACTGTGGCCGCACCGGGTGGAAGCTGGGAGAGTATGCCCCATTCTTGCTGGGGTGGGTTCCTGGGCAGGTGTGGGGTACCCGCACAGCCTTCTTGAGTCCAGAATGCGGGGTGCTGGAGGAGAGGCTTTTTACATCTCCCCCATTTGCCACCATTTTGTCACGCTGCATTTAGTGATGTTAATGGCTTGGTCGGGTCTTGAGTGGGATTTGGGTACCTTTTCTAGACGGGGGACTTCCTGATCTGCCAGGACCACCCATGGGCCTCTGGAGGAGTTCTCTAAGATGTGACAGGAGGACTTCTGGGCTTCCAACTAGGTAGAAGATGGGCAATGTCAGATGTAGGTGAGGAGCAGAGGATGGCTGACTGCTCCTCCCTGGTAGGTAAAGGATATAGCATAGTCCCTTGGGTGCCACACCAGGTAGAGAAGCTCTAGCAAAGGGTGACAGTCCCATTCTGGGGTGTCTGGAGATGTCTACCTGCTCTGTCCAGCAAGGGGCTGATCTCCATGTGATGGCCAGCCCTCTGAAGGCTGCACTTTAGGAGGAGAGCAAGGACCAGCACGTGTTTTACTTCTGCTCCAAGCCATTTGCTTCTCTTGTAGCCAGGGGGCTTCTGGCACAGCGAGAGCTGCGCTCCCACCCCTGTCCCTGAATGCTGCAAGTGGGCTGGTCCCCTGAGACTGAGCATTTGGAACAAACCCCCAGTACTGAAGGGCTGAAAAGTCTTAGGAATGGCCCATTCCCATACAGCTGCAAGACGGTGGCTTTGAACAGCTCTGAGAGTGAAACTCGTAGCTGCAAGAGGAGGGGACCAGTGGGGGAAAGAGTATCAGTAGGATGCCCAGTTCAAACCAGCTCTTCTTCTGCCCATTGACCACAGAATGTCAGGGATGGAAGGGACCTCAAGAGATGATCTAGTCCAATGCCCTTGCCAGAGCAGGAACACCTCGACCAGGAACTCCTCCAGATGGGTTATGAATGTCTCCAGAGAAGGAGACTCCACAACACCCCTCAGTCTCCTCCAAGCTAAAAAGACCTTTGAGGTACTTTCCAAAATGATTTAGCCACACATTGATTAACAAAGGAATTTCAGTATGTACTTTTTAAAAAAGAAGACCTAATCCTGCAGCACCAGAGGGGCTGTTTCATGACTTTTTGTGAGCACGGTCTGAGGGGCTGTGGTGCTTTTCCCCCCTGGGCTGGAGAAACGAGGAAGATGCAGCTTCTCAGAGTGTTTGCCGTCTGCAATCTCAGCCTCTCTGGCTGCTGTGCAAACACCCTTATCTGAGTGACATTAATAAATCGCCCAGTTGTTTGGAGGGCTGTGCAGGGCATGTGACTGGTGACAGTGGGTCACAGCCTAGAGCTCCTGCCAGCTGCAGAGTGAAAATACAGCTTCGCTGCTTGGCAGTGAGGAAAACAAGCGCCTCTGGGACTGGGTGGTTATGGGGTTTTTTTGGGATTGGGTGTTTGTTTGGTTTTTTCCCCAGATTAAGGTCGATTGTTCTTCCACCAGTTGCTGAGTAGTCAGGCAAATCAGTTTTGCTTTTGGTGTTTTGTTTTTTTTTTTTAACCACAACCAGGCTTAGAGTCTTTGGGCAGGGGTGATGTTTGATGGCTGAGCCTCAAGGGCTGGCAAACCACCCTTCCCTGAAGATCTGGGTGACCACATCAGTGAAATGGCAGGCAGGTATCCTGTGGGAAGGCTTTTCCAAAGAGCTAGTGCTGCCAGGAGCTTCTGGCAAGCCCAGGAAGGTGACTGGACTGGGCCACCTTGTCCTGTGTTCAGATATGATCCATTTCCCCTGACCCAGCTGGCCAGCAACCCTGGGGGTGGGTGCCCATGGTGACACTGCAGTCAAGGGGAATGTAGCTGCAAGTGTCCTGCAAGTTGCTTCCATGGGGAACTTAGCTGCAAGTGCCCCCCCCCCCCTCTCCTTCTCTGCGTCTTCTTTTCCTGGTAGTTACTTCCTTGTGTGAGGCTTGTTTACTCGAGCTGCTCCATCATCTGGTGTTAAGGGACTCCAGTGTCTTGTCCTTGCATGGTCCCTACAGACCCACCCCAGATGTGTCATCCCCCCACCCTTGACATGTTGGCCACAGCAGATGCTCAGGCTTTTAGGAAAATAAGACTCAGGGGGAGGAACTCGCAGCTTGGGGCTTTGGGTCAGCAGGGGAAGGGCAGATAGATTACTTCAATCTGCATTTGGGCCTCCAGTTGACTCTGAGGGTGTTTTGAAGCTGGCAGCTCCTGCAGCAGCACTGCTCTGATGGGAGCAAAAGCCTCCCAGAGTAGGCAAAGCTGTGGGCAGGAGCAGTCTGTGAGGAACCTAGAGTTTTGAAACCACTAAGAAGCAATTCAGGGCACTGAAGTGTTGGTATTTTGTTTTTGGTTTTTTTCTCTCCTTCCTGTAGAATGTCACCAGTATACGAACAAGAGCTGTGAGGAGTGTCTGAAAAATGTCACGGTAAGAGGAGGCCTATAGAGGTGTCATGGGCTTTGCAGGGCTGTTTTGAGGCCATTTTCCCGGTGGAAGGGGGGGGTGCTCCCTGGCTCTTGTCCTGAGCATGCTGCAAATGCCACCCATCCATGATGATGAGGGGACAGCCCTCACAGTGCTCTGGGAAGAAGCTGTGAGAAACAGTTCCCTTCTAAAAATGAAGTGGTATTTGTTGTGTGCTTTTTGAGGGGAATAATGGAGTTGCTGAGCTCCTTCTCGCAGCTTGGAGACTGCCAAGGAGACAGTGGTGAAGGAGCTGAGTGGGCTGGACTGGTTGGTCAGGCTGCCCCTCCACCAGTCTTTGTGGCACTGGGTGGGTGTGAATGCATTTCTGTGTCCCGGCATCCTCCTCCACTACCTTATCTCTGATATCAGCAAACTTAAACTTGAGTCAGATCTCATAACTGACTTACCCAGAACCAGTTTGACCAAAACCAATCCAACACTGGTGATGGGGATTGGAGCCACCAGGAGAGGAGGGTAGCAAGCTGCTGCAGGTAGTCTGGCTAGGAAGGACCAGGGTGGGCACACACAAACCTCTCTTGTTCACTTGCTCTCTGCCGAGTGGCTTGTCCCAAAGGCTTTTTTAGCATCCCACGAGGGATGTGTTGTGCAAGCCAGAAGGCTTCTCAAAATCTTTACTTGCCCTAGAAATTTGCACTGCCCCCTTGCCTAGGTCTCCCAGAGCAGGCAATCCTGATGCTGACTCAACACAAGTGTTGAGTGTTGGCAGGGCTGTTTCAAAGCCATTTTATCCCTGGAGTGCGGGGCTGGTCCCTGGCTGTTATCCTGAGCATATTGTAAATGTCACACATCCATGATGTTGAGGGGGCAACCCTTCTGGTGCTGTGGGAAGAAGCTACGAGAAACTGTGTCCTTCCAAAAACAAAGACACTGCTGTGCATCCCATTGCTGCTGGGTAGTGTCTGGCTGTTGGGAGCAGACAGTGGTGGCCTTGCCACCACGGCTAACCCTTGGCACTGCCACACATCAGTAATACCCTGCTGTCTCTCTGTCTCAGTGCCTGTGGTGTGCCAGCAGTGGAAGGTGTGTGGAGTACCCCGTCCGGAGAGTCCTTCCCCGGTCTGACCTCTGTGAGCTCCGCAACGCACGCTGGGGAGTCTGCTGGGGTAAGTGACAAGTCCCCAAGTGACAACTGCCTTCAGTAGGTGCTGCTAAATGGCACCTACTGCTGCTGGTGCTAATGGGAGGGTTTCCCTGCCTCCCCTTCCCGCTGCCGGTGTAGCAGTGACAGGCTGAAGTCTGTCAGGGTTCTGCAAGCTTCCTCAAGTGTGGGTGAGGAAGCAGAGTGTGAGCAGTTCCCTGCCTTCTGGAAAGAAGGACCCGTGGGGTTTTAGCTGCTCTAAATACTTCCCTTGTGCTGTGGTGTGATGGAGGGTTAAGCAGGTGGCCAAGAACCAGGAACAAGAGCTGAAAGCACTGCAAAGGCATCAGCTTCCCAGTGATGGAAGTGTGTGTACCAGAGGCTGACTCTCCGGCAGGTCTCTCCTCAGCACCCCCTCTCTTGTTCCTTCCACAACTTCTAGGTCTTCAGCTTTAGCCATGTGCTGCTGTCCCAGGCAGACTTTAAAAATTGATGGGGGCTCTTGTGACCAGAAAGATGGCCACCCTTCTAGAGGAGCCCCTGAGGATGCTCAGGAGGCTGGAGCACCTCTGCTATGAAGACAGGCTGAGGGAATTAGGAAGGTTCTATCTCAAGAAGAGAAGGCTGCAGGAAGACCTGAAGGGAACCTACAAGAAAGAAGGACTCTTTGCAGGAGTGTGCAGCAGCAGGATGAGGGGCAATGGTTTTAAACTGAAAGAGGGGAAATTTAGGTGAGATCTCTGGAAGAAATTCTTTGATGTGAAGGGATTGAGCCTCTGGCCCAGGTTGCCCATGGAAGCTGTGGCTGCTCCATCCCTGGAGAGGTTCAAGGCCAGGTTGGACAGGGCTTGGAGCATACTGGGCTGGTGGGAGGTGTCCCTGCCCAAGGCAGAGGAGTTGGAACCAGATGATCTTTAAGGACCCTTCCAACCCAAATTATTATTATATAACCCAAAGCATTATTTTATTATATGATTCTAGTTAGGAAGCAAGCTAGGGTTTGAATTTGCTCATCTGTCCCCTCCATGTGGGCAACTTGGAGTTAAATTGTGGTCACCTGACATCCATTGTGCTTGAGGTTTGGCTCTCTTCTCTGCCCACAGTAGAGTTAAAATTTCTCCTGTACCTCCTGGAGGAAGAATCTCCTCTTTGTGAGCATTACAGTATGCTTTTCTGCAACTTGTGTAAGACCCTGAAATACTAGTTTTTATGTGCTTAGTTTCACAAAAGGTTTCATTATGGAAGAACACATTCCTTAGCTTGTAAAACTCGATTTAAGGGGAGATTAGTCCTGCAGGAGATTAGCTCTTAAATGAGTCTGCATTTTATGGGTCTGTGTGTGACTTAAGCCTTTGTCATCAAGAAGAGGAGTGGCCAGTGCTCTGCCATGGAGCCCTCTCTATGGGGAGGAGTGATTAGAAACCTAGGTTCACCCAGGAAGAACCCATACAGACCTGTAGAGAAACTCCTTTCTGAGCTGCAGGCTGTGGTTGGGTTTGTCATGCCCATGCTGGGCTGAACTTCTGGTCCTTGGCTGTTGGGCCATCCCCCATGTGAGTCTGTGGGTCTGTTGTAGTGCAGCCAGTGAAAGCTTGCTCCAAGGCAAGACTGCTGTGGTCAGTCGGGTCTCAGCACTGGGAACAGACCTCGCTACTGCTGAGTGCCTGCAGAGAGGCTGTGCAAACCACCTGTGGGGACAAATGCCAGTGGCTTGCTGGCTTCTGGTCAGCACTGGTCACATGCTTGGCCTGGCAGATGCCTTGGTTGGTAGATAGGATCACATTCCTGGTGTGATGCTTGCTGTGGTAGCCTGGGTAAGGATGCTGTGTGATCTGTGAGTCTGATGGCACACTGTGGCCAGTGATGCACTCAATGAAGCAGGAGCTGGAGGCTTAGAGAGCAGCTTCAGTAGTGGCATCAGCTCAGCCTGGAGTCTTACAGTAAGTCTGCTGAGTTCCTGCAGCAAGGAGAGCTCCTGAAATGCACCATGTGCAGTGATCAGGCTTTCTGCTGAGCTCAAGGTGTGAGCCTTGTGGTGAAGAGGGATGAGAAGCAGGCTCAGGTGCATGAGGATTTCTGCACCCTGGCTGCTCTGTTGTGTGCTGGCTCCTAAATAAATATTTCCACAGGCACAAGTCTTTGAAAGGAGCCTCTCTTTGTTTGGAGTGATGTCTGGATGAGTCTCTTTTGGCTGGTGTCTCCACTGCTGTTACTGCAGGAGCTGAGATGGACAACTGCTTCTCCAGGGCTGAAGGCTGTTGCTTCATCACCATGTTCCAGCTGGCTTTGTATGTTGTGTGGGCGATCAGATTCCCCAAAGCCCCAGAAAGATGGTGCAATGAGGTGGAAGAAGCAGCCTCCCACCTCCAGCTGTATGGCTGGCCCTGACCCAATAAATCCCAACAGGCTTTTCCTTGCTCTATCTTTTACCCAAGGACTCCAGAATCTCTTAAGTGCCTCCAGCCCACTGGCCTCACATCTAAGGTGATTTCTGGGGCTGGCCCCTGTGGGCCAGTAACTCCAGTGTGATCTCTCTGTTGGAGGTTGCTCTTGGGCAGTGAATCCTGCAGGTTTTTTTCCCTTGATGGGTCACTGTTCACCTGGATTAGTGATTAAGGCAGCTTTGCTCCTGTTCCAGCCAAAGGAGTTTGACCTGAGTGCATCTATTCTTGCCTCTCTTCAGAGCTAGAAGCCAAGTGCTAGAGTTAGCAGTGACATACACTCTGCTGCTGTGTACATGTTGTGCTGATGCTTCATATGCCTGTGTATAACAATGTCCTCCTTGCTTTTCCACCCTCCAGCCCACGTCTCCAGCCTGGTGACTGAAGCTGCTGGTTACCGTGACTGTATGCCTGTGAATATTCTAACTCCAGGCAGCCACGTGTTGGTCTGCTAAATGTGTTTTGTCAAATCCTCCAGTGAACTTTGAAGCCCTGATCATTGCGATGTCTGTGGTGGGAGGAACCATCCTGATCACGTTGGGGGTCTGCTGCTGCTGCTGTTGTTGTAAGAAAAAGAACAAAAAGCAAGTATCGAAGGGGGTAGCCCTTTTCTCCAAGTAGCTCAGATGCAACCCCGTGCTGTTGCAGGGCTGAGTGCCAGGCACTGCTAACAGGCTCTTCTGTCTGTCAGGCCAGACAAGGATGAGGAGAGAGCAGCCAGGGAGCGGGAGAGGAGGCGGGTGCGGCAGGAGGAGAGGTGAGGTTGCCCAACAGCCCCGTGTGTGAGCCACACTGCCTCATGCAGCAGGACAAATTGCCTCCTGTCTGCATTGTCCAAACATGATGGGGCTCAGCACATGCAGTCAGTAGCTGCTTCAACCCCAGCTCTAGTGTAACCCTCCCCATTGGTGCCTTTCTGGGGTGACTCATGGATGCAGCATCACAACAGTGCTGAGGCTCCCCGGGGGTCTGCTGGTGTGCATGGGCTCTGGTGGTCCCCGCTGCTGCCAGCAGGTGGGTGGTGGGGTGCTGAGCAAACTTGGCAGCCTGGAGCAACCTGGGTTAGGAAGAAGCAAGGAGCTGTAGCTCCTCATGCTTGGTTTTGTGTCACCTGTTGCCGACTTGGGGGTCTTCTGTTTCACTTCTTGCAGGAGGGCAGAGATGAAATCCCGGCACGATGAAATCCGAAGGAAATATGGTAGGGAGCTGATGTGTGGGATTTCAGACTAAGCTTTAGATCAAGCAGATGTTCCTCACTATGGTTACAGCTGCAGGGGAGACCTAGCCAGCAGGAAAAACACATTCTCTGCTTCCCGTGTCTCAGTGAATTGCTCTGTTGCCCTGTGGGAGCAAGTTTACAGATACTTGGGTCATGGTGTGTGAGCAGCACAAGTGCTGCTCCTCTTGGGTGGTGAAGAGGGAGCATTCAGTGCTCTCTGGGACCTGTGTCCTCTGAATTTGCCATGTGGGAAGAGCTACTGGGGCTTGACCTGGGGGGAGAAACAGAAGTTGGCAGCCATAATGCTGTAATGCTGCTCGCCTTCAGGCATGGTCCTCTGGCCACTGTGGCCACTCCACAACCTCAGGGTGGGGAGTCTCTGTGCCCACAACCTCAAGAGCGGAGACCAGGTGTGGTACTGAGAATTAGGTTTCTGGCATGGCAGCTGCTCACTGGACAAATGTCTCTTCTCTTCTAGGCCTGTTCAAGGAAGAGAACCCTTATGCCAAATTTGAGAATTAGCATCTCCGGACCTACCCAGCTCAGTTAGCAGTGCCTTCCTGCAGAGCTGCAGGACTCCACACTCCCCTTTGCACCATTGTGCTACTTCCCACTTCAGCTGCCACAGAAGATGAGCCACATGTTTGGTGACATCATTGTCCAAAGCTCAGTTCACTCCAGAGCTTCACTCTTGCTTTACTGGTGCAGGAAGATGTGGTGGTAAATCCAAAGTACGAGGTGTTCCTTCTCACTTGCTCTTGGGGTGGTAACGGAGTCCAAAGCAATGCAAATAACAGCCCTTGTCCCTCACCACGGGCAAAGCAGCCCGATGCGCTTTTCTTGCTTCCTGTCTCACCAAATACCCTTCATGCACACACACAGCCAGACTCTTCTGTTGCCCTGCCTTTCTTTTTTCTTTTAATAGAGGCAAAAGTCAGTAAAGAGTTTCCTGACTTGTCCATCAGCAGGAGGCCTTGGCTCTTATTCCAGATGCCTGTACTTCTCTCAGCACATTCCTTTCAAAAAGCACAAGTTTCTGGTTATCTTGGGCCTCTGGGTGGAAGGTCCCAAATATAAATTCTCACTTGCATCTAATCATTGCCCCAATGCTTCTACCTCTCTGCCTTTCTGGAAAGGTTGTCTCCTGGGCTTGATGGCCATGACTGATAGCAATACTGTAAGATGCAGACATATTTACAATATGTTCACTCTGTATTAAACCAATGTGATTACTATCCTTGTCTGAAAGTGCTTAAGGGTTGGCAGCAATGGCTGATAGAGTTTACGCTGTCATGGGGCACTGGTGGGGTCACTGAGGGAGACAGAAGCAACACTGCCTTGAAGTCTTGCTGGGTTTGAAAAGAGAAGTTTGTTCATGGGATTGGGTAAATGGCCTCAAGCTAAGAGAGAGAGAAATTAGATAGATGGAAGAAGTTTTTTATGCTGAAGGTGGTTAGACAGTGGGCCAGGTTGCCCAGAGAGGTGGTGGAGGCCCCATCCCTGGAGATGTTCCAGATTAGGTTGGATGGAGCTCTGATGTAGTGCAGGATGTCCCTGCTCATGGCAGAGGGATTGGACTAGATGGCCTTTGCAGGTTTCTTCCAACCCAAACCATTCTATGTTTAGTTGACAGGGAAAGCTGGATGCTGGGAGGAACATTGCTCTCTAACAAAGGAATGTGAAATTGGCCTGTGTCCCTTACCTGAGAGCAGTGCCAGACTCTGATATGTGCTCCCCCATCTTGTCTCCTGCTCTGTTGGCCTGTCTGGGCAGGGTCTGCATCCCTGGTGCTGCTGGGCAAAGGCAGTGTGAGGTTGTGATAGAATCTTACTCATCTGCAAAGCTGGTGATTCCTTTTCCTTTGACTTGGCTGCCCAGCGGTGGGGAGGTGAAGATGGGCTCTTCAGTGGCTGAGATGCCTGCGCCAGGTCTGGGAAGAAATACATCCATGCTATAATCAAGACCTGAGCCTGGCATTTACAAAGATCCTTCAGGAGAATTAGTCTGACATTTGGAACGGACATTAGACCTCTATGAGGCTGCTATGCTGAGGGCAGGGGAATGGATAGGGATGGCATGGGTGAGAGGCGCAGCAGTGTGTCCTACTGCTGGTGGGGGGTGTGGCCAAGGATGGTGTGCACTCAGAAGATGCATGAGGACACCTGAAGGATGTAATGAGGAATCTGGCTTTGAGCCACATGTGACTGTGGGACAGCCCTGCACAAATCTGGTGCTGGGTCAATACCCAGAGCAGGGCATGGCTGCTCTGCTGGTTAATAGGAAAGGTGGGACAAAGAGAGATCTCCAAGGCTGGAGATAAGAAAGTTCTTTCCTCTGAGGGTGGTGAGACACTGGAACAGGCTGCCCAGAGAGGTTGTGGATGCCCCCTCCCTGGAGGTGTTTCAGACCAGGCAGGATGAGGCATTGACCAACCTGGTGTAGTGGGAAGTGTCCCTGCCCATGGCAGGGGGGTTGCAACTAGATGATCTTCAAGGTCCCTTCCAACCCAAACCATTCTATGAGTATATGTGTCTATGGAATGAAACCCTGGGTAAAGGCTGAGAGGCTCCCTGCCTGTAGGTGGAGGATGACCATGCTGGGGTATCTTGCCACCATTGTGGCCATGGCAGCAGCAGAAGAGCTCCAGAAAGTCCCTGAAGCCTCGACTGATCCCTGCCAGTGAGTCCTGAGTCTGGGCAGTGGGAAAGTGATGGGGGCAGACAGCTCCCACCGGAGAGACCCACCATGGCTGCAGGGAGCCTGGGAAGAAGAGCTGGGCTCAGGGGACCATGTGTGCCATCTCCCCTGGTCACACTTCTCAGCAGGGAAGCCAAGCCCCCTGAAATACCACTGGAATAAAAGCACTGAGGATGCTGAGAGGGTTCTGGGGCTGATTTCTTCCCTGATGATTTGATTACTGTTGCAGAACTGGGCAAGTGGGAAGAATACCTGGCAAATGCCTGGCAAAATCATGGAGATCCTCCTGTAGGTGCTGCAAAAACACATGGAGGATGTTACTGAGGTGATTGGAGGTAACCAATGTGGCTTCACCAGGGGCAAATCGTGCCTGACCAATTTGGTAGCCTTCTATGATGGAGTCACAGCATTGATGGATAAAGGAAAGGCAACTGACATCATCTACCTGGACTTATGTAAAGCATTTGACGCTATCCCACATGACATCCTGGTCACCAAACTGGAGAAGTCTGGGTTTGACAGAGGGACCACTGGCTGGATAAGGAGCTGGTTGAATGGTCGCACTCAAAGAGTTGCAGTCAATGGCTCATTGTCCAAGTGGAATCCAGTGAGGAGTGGTGTTCCCTGGGGATCAGTACTGGGGCCAGGGCTATTTAACATCTTTGTAGGAGATATGGATGATGGGATTGAGTGCAGCCTCAGCAAGTTTGCAAATGACACCAAAGCTGTGTGGTGCAGTTGATACACCAGAGGGAAGGGATGCCATCCAGAGGAACTTTGACAGGCTTGAGAGGTGGGCCCATGCCAACCTCATGAAGTTCAGCAAGGCCAAGGGTCCTGCACCTGGGTCGGGACAACCCCAAGCACAGATACAGGCTGGGTGGAGAGTGGCTCGAGTGTAGCCGTGAAGAGAAGGATTTGGGGGTGTGGTTGTGGATCCCCCCTCCCTGGAGGTGTTTAAGGTCAGGCTGGATGAGGCATTGAGCAACCTGGTCTAGTGGGAGGTGTCAGTGCCCATGGCAGGGGAATTGGAGCTAGATGATCTTTAAGGTCCCTTCCAACCCAAACTATTCTATGAGTCTAATACAGCCCTGAAACTGGGAGAGGTTGAGGGGATGTGGCTGTGGGAACCTGGGGAGAGAGAAGGGCATGGTGGATGAACCAGTAGAGAGAGAGGAATGTGGGCGATGGAACTGGAGGAGAGGGGCCATTACTGGTTTCTTATATTCCTGTCCTGTGGCTATGTAATTCAGGGACTCTTCCAAGCACCCAAAGGGACCAGTCTCCCAAAGGCCAGGGTGAGGGAGGAGGCTGAGATGGAGGTTTGGAGGGAGAGAGACTTTCAGGCCATAAATTTTTTTAAAAAATTTAAATCAATAACCTCCCCTGGAACAACTTGAAGCCATTTGCCCTTGACCCATGGCCTGTTCCTTCGCAGAAGAGCCTAAACTCCAGCTCTCACACCCGCCTCTCAGGGCGCCTCACAGAAGTCAGGTCTCCCCTCGACCTCCTTCTCTCCAGCTCAACACCCCCAGCTGTTCCTCACAAGGCTTGTGCTGCAGAGCCCTCACTGCACTCTGGGCCCGCTCCAACCCCTCGGTGTCTTTTTTGTCTCAAGGCCCCGAACAGGGGGACGATCACTGACCACACAGGATGCTGTTGGCTCCCCAGCCATGCTGCTGCCGACCAACAAACACCCGCAGCTCAGACTTTTGCCAGTCACTAAGAGCTTATTTCGGCTGTTTAGTCCCCGTCCGGGAGGACCAGAGCCTGCCCCCTCCACGCCCCCTCAGCCGCCCATCCGCGAGCGCCCCTCAGCCACCCCCTCCGTCGCTCCCCCGCGCCCTCTCAGTCTC
>VZTY01029257.1:28800-46716 GCA_013400935.1 Turnix velox
GCCAAGATGGCGGGGGGGTTGGGCCGGGGCGGCGAGAGGAGGAGATGGGGGAGCCGGAGGGAGGAGGAGAAAAAGAAGTGGTAACAGCAGCAGAAACATCAGCACTTCCTCTTCTACCTCCATCTTCTCTACTTCCTCCGTGGAGCCCTGAGCCCTCAATATGCTACTTTTCCTCTCTCCCTACCGCCGCCTTTGCTCCAGGAGGTCGTGAAGACGGAGAACGACCACATCAACCTGAAGGTGGCAGGGCAGGACGGCTCCGTGGTGCAGTTCAAGATTAAGCGGCACACCCCGCTCAGCAAGCTGATGAAGGCCTACTGTGAGCGGCAGGTATGGCCCTCTGGTCTTCCCGGGGCGCTGGGGACACTGGTGGGTGCCCGCAGCTCGGGGCTGTGCCCTCAGGAAGCTCCGGGAGCATCTGCTGCAACCTTACCCAAAGCTCCCCACTTCTGAGGCTGGTTTACTGGGGATTATTAGCACTGAGCATCCTAGTCTAGTGGGAGGTGTCCCTACCCATGCAACTAGATGATCTTTAAGGTCTCTTCCAACCCAAACCGTTCTATGACTCTCTGTAACCGCAGCAACTTCACCAGCTTTAGACGGTGCACGTTTCCCATCTGGAGCAGAGCAGAGCAGATTCTCCACTTCCACTGTGGCTTTTTCTTTTCTCCTCCCTTCACCCATCTCTCCCATTGTACGCTGTGCCCAATGCTGTGGCTGCTGCATTGGTACCCTGTGTTGGTGGCTGTGTCAGTGCCATCCCTGAGATAAATGGGAGAGGGGCTCATAGAGACATAGAATGGTTTGGGTTGGAAGGGACCTCAAACATCATCTAGTCCCAACGCCCCTGCCATGGGCAATGACACTTCCCACTACTGCAGGTTGTTCAGTGCCTTGTGCAGCCTGGCCTTAAACACCTTCATGGATAAGGGGGCATCCACAGCCTCTCTGCGCAGCTTCTTCCAGTGTCTCACCACCCTCACAGGAAAGAAATTCTTTCTTCTCTCCAGCCTAAATCTCCCCTCTTCCAATTTGCATCCATTCCTCCTAGTCCTGCCATCCTGGACCCTATTTGAAAGTCCTATCCCAGCCTTTCTGGAGCCCCCTTCAGGTATTAAGTAGACACTATGAAGTCCCCTCTGAGCCTTCTCTTCTCCAGGCTGAACAACCGCAACTCCTTCAGCCTGTCCTCATAAGGGAGGTGCTCCAGCCCTCTAATCACCTCTGTGTCCCTCCTCAGGACCTGCTCCAACAGCTCAATGTCCTTCTTAGGTTGAGGGCTCCAGAGCTGGACACAGTAACTCCAGTTGGGGTCTCACCAGAGCAAAATCCCCTCCCTTGACCTGCTGGCCACACTTCCATTGATGCAGCCCAGGACTGGGTTGGCTTCTGGGCTACAAGCACACACAGCCGGCTCATATTGAGATTCTCATCCACTGACACCTCTAAATCCTTCTCTTCAGGGCCACTCTCTACCCAGCCTGTATCTGTACCAGTCCTGAGCCCACAGGCCCCCTGTGAAATGGCAGAGAGTGGTGGCTGAGGATGGAAATGGCTTTAGTTGCTGCTATTCCCCCTTTGCCTGTTACTTGCCAGCTTCTTTCTTTGCTTGCCTAATCCTTACACTCTGCCCTGTCTGATGCAACAGAGCACTACCCATGTTTTGTATAGAAGAGAATGCATGGGGTCTTTGAAGATGTGCAGGGAGTTTTGGGGGGATATGGCTCCATTTGAGACTGGAGACAGGAATCGGGCTTTTAGAAGATTTTACAGGCAAAGCAAATGCTTCCACCCCGAGTCAGGGAATAAAAACTCATGTGATTAAACACTGTCAAAGCAGGATTCAGTTGTGAGTTAATCTCTGGTCTTAAGGGCAGCATTAACTTCCTGACATAAAATCCTAGTGTTTCTTAAATAAACCTTGCCAGGAAAGACCTGCCTCAAGTTCTATGAGTTCTTTTTTCCTCAACCACATCTTCATGGTTCCTATTCTCATTAGTAGATAAAGAACTAGGACTGGGAGCAGATACTTTGTATGTGTGAAAACTTGACTTAATTATTGATAATGCTTTTGTGGGTACATTTTTTTCCCTGCTTTTTAATTTTTTTTTCCTTTCAGTTACATCTCCAACTACATGAGAAACAATTGCTGCTTCTTCGTTCCTCAGTGTCCTCTGAGACTTTGTAGGATGGTGTGTTGATGAATTTATTTTTTAATTAACTTTCTAAATTAACTTTTAATACTTCTGCCTTGCAGAGCAGGATCAGAACCACCTGCCAGATCTACACTGGTGGGTCTGCGTACAGCCCTTGATCAAACATCACTTCCCCCATTGATACAGCAACAGAGATGCACCAAGTTTCCTCCCCAGTTAATTTGTTAATATTTGTTGTGACAGCAAATAAAAGAATGTCTTGCTTGGATTCCAAAACACAAGCCTGATTTCTCATATTAATTACTTTAAACTTGCAGGGCTTGTCGATGAGGCAGATTAGATTCAGATTTGATGGCCAACCCATCAATGAAGCAGACACACCTGCACAGGTTTGGAAAACACTTTCGCTGCTTATTGTTCTACCAATGTTTTGTTGTCTACATGCACTTCACAGGGTTTTAAAATCAAAATGGGTCTGTAATAGCATGTTCCACAGCGTTTGTCTAGGGTGGGATTATTTTGGAATGTCTTCGTTGTTGCTGGGGGGGAAGGAGGAAAAGGTGTTGGTGCTGAGAGAGCTGGGTCTGTGGGGTTGTTGTGAAAGGGTCCCCTGGAAAATTCTGGTGGTTTTGTCTGTGTCCTGCTCCTGCCTCTGCACCTTCAGAGTCTGTGCCAGTGGGGTTGAGAACATGGGTGATTCTGGGGGGAGTTGCAGAAGACACTAACCAGCTCCATTTTATCTGAATGACAAAAACACCTCTGAGACCATTTTGTTGTTGGTGGTACTCCCATGGGAGAGATGATGGAGTGCTGGCTCTGGAGTGACTGATGGAATAGAGTTGGAGTAGAGTTGGAAGGGACCTTCCAAGGCCATCTAGTCCACCCCCCTGAGGTAAGCAGGGACATCCTGCACTAGATCAGGTTGCTCAGAGCCTCAACAAACCTGTCCCTGTGTGTCTCTAGGGATGGGACCTCTACCACCTCTCTGGGAGGTGTTTCATAGAAAGTGTTTCATACATTAATTAATTAAAACAATACCTTAAGCGCTGTGGTATTGGTATGGGTTGGGAGGAAAGAGCTAAGTGCTTTTGTAACACTGAGGTTGTGTGTTTCAAACCCTTTCTTTTTTGTGTTCCTGACATGTTGAGCAGCTGGAGATGGAAGATGAAGACACCATCGATGTGTTCCAACAGCAGACTGGTGGAGTGTGCTGAGACTTGTCATCCTCTGGAGAGGAGGGGTTAAAGGATCCTCTTCACGCCTTGCTCTCTCATCTGCCCTGGGATTTGCTATTAAATAGTAAACAAATGAACATGCCAATCACATGAGATCGTCCAAAACCTTAGAGGACATTTACCAAAATTGCTTCTTGTCTTTGACCTACTGTGTGTGCAAGTCAAAAGAGTACCTGCGGGGATTAATCTCCCTGTCAAATTGGGCCAAGTCAATTTAAGTTCAGATGAATTAATATGCATTGTCTCTCTGTTGTTACTTTTCCCCCCTTCTTTTGTGTTGGTACTTTTGGGGGGGAGGGAGTGTTGTTTTTGTTATTTTAAACTCTGGGTTTTTTGTTCATTTGTTTCTCTCTTCAAACCTGTGGCCTATTTAGGCCATCCATGTGTTAGGACATGGAGCGTTTATTCCTGGCCCTCTTTGGTCTTACCCCTTATGGTTTAGTTCTGATCATGTAAATAATTCAGTATATTTTCATGCTGGTGGTGAGAGAGGATTTTCCTTTCAAGGAATGTCTGTGGGGAGGGAAAGAGAAGCTGATGCGGAAGATTTCTTTAGTGTGTGTGGGGAATGCGGTGATGTCAGCAGTGCCCAGCACATGCAGATGCAGTGCTTAGGAGAGCCTAGGAGGGAAAACATCACAGATTTACATGTGCTTTGTCATACTATGATGAAATTGTCTGAAATACACTTTTTTTAAGGCAGAAATTAGCTTGGTCCTAATTATTGCAGAAGCAGGGCTGGCGAAGCAGCCAGCCCAACACTTTGCCGTGAGGTTCTTTGTTTCCTTCCCTCCCAAATCTATTTTTTTTTCCTTTTTCAACTCTTAATCCTGATGTTGGTTTTTTCCTTCTCTTCTGCCTCATTTTTTTTTCTTATAAAAAAAAAAAAAAGAGCAGTCTATGACCCCCGAGGGCAGACACTCTTGCCACTTGCTTCTCTGTTCAGTGATCTCTCCCTTGCTCAGTGTTCAGTGTGGTGGTTGCAGTTTTTTCCTTTAAAACTTTTTTTACCAGATAAAGCATGATTTATGAATCAGGATTTAACAAGAAAAAAAATAGAAAAAGATGTTTTAATGGCTCTGAGCTGTCGGTTCAGAAGAGCTGTGAAAATGCTGGGGAGGGGAGAAAGGGGGTTGTCTATGAAAAATGGTGACCTGCTCTCACCACCCCCAAAGCTGATGGATTTTGGAGGTGTCCATGGGGTGGGGATGCTCTGTGGAATCTGTTCCGGGAGTGGTTTGACCGTGACCACCCTCTTTTCCCTGTAGGGCTCCCTTGGTATCAGTTCCCCTTCTGCAAGGGCTGGGACAGGAACCCCCAAGTCCCTTCTTCAGTCACTGCTTTGTGCCTTTGTTTCTCCTTTCTTCTTGCACCCAGTAAACCCAGTTTGATACCAGGTCTCCCACCAGCCCCTTCCTCTGTCCTGCTCCCCTCGCCTGATTGCTGCTTCTTCCCCACAAGGGCCATTCCCGTGTCCCTCGTGGGGACTGCAGCCCCGCTGCCTCTATTCCCGGGGGACGAAGCGCCCCCCCCTTTCGCACGATCCAAGTTCCTCCTCTCTTTTCCCCTCTCGCTCCGACGCTGTTGCTTCTCCCTCCACTCCCACAGCCCCCTTTTTTTTGAAGGATTGCCGCCGAGACCTACACGTTTTCTTCCCGCCCCTCAGCGACCGTTTCACCTCTTAATTGAGTTCCCGCTTGGGGGCCGACTGAGCATGCGCGGCTTTTGGGAGGCTCGGCCAGGTTACCATCGAGACAGAGGAGGCGGAGCGGTGTATCAGGCTGCCGTCCTCTCTAGTCGCTCTCCCGGAAGCGGCAGCAGGGTCACGACATGGCGGGGACAGCGCTGAAACGTCTCATGGCCGAGTACAAGCGTGAGTCGAAGGGGACGGGGCGCTACTAAGCCTTCCCCTACCCTGAACCCTCAGCGGGAGCCTTCTTAAAGCCCGGTGTGGAGCCGAAGGTGGTGGTTTCGGGGGGTGGTGGCCGGCGACGGGGTAGGCCGCGGGCCTCCCTCCCGGCGGCCGGGCCGCCTCCCTGGGCCCCGTTGGCTATAGTTTTATCTGCCTCCACTGGGCATGAAGAATTCTCTCTGCGTCTAACCTGGGGGCTAAGGGGCTGTAGTGGGTGTCGGTGGAAGCTCGGGATGGCCCTTTCTTTCTTTCCCTTCTTCCCTTCCCCTCCGGAAGCTTCTCCCCCTCCCCAAGCTTGGCTCTTTGCGCTAGGACACCCCATGGGATTCCCATGGCGGCAAAGGGAGGTTGGTCATGACAGAAAGAGGGCTGGAAATCCTGACTAATGACCCCAGGTCGGTTTTCCAGGGAGAACAAAACGACAGCCTCTGTGGCAGAACTTTGTCACCTGAAGGGTAATTAGATAGATGTGTTTATCAGGACCCCAGATGGAGTTCCTATGTCCAGTTCTGGAGCCCTCAACCTAAGAAGGACATTATGCTGTTGGAGCAGGTTCTGAGGAGGCCACAAAGATGATGAGAGGGCTGGAGAATCTCCCTTATGAGGACAGGCTGAAGGAGTTGGGGTTGTTGAGCCTGGAGAAGAGAAGGCTCAGGGAGGACCTCACAGTAGCTTCTCAATACCTGAAGGGGGCTCCAGAAAGGCAGGAACAGGACTTTTGAATACGGTCCAGGACGGCAGGACTAGGAGGAATGGATGCAAATTGGAAGAGGGAAGATTTAGGCTGGAGGTAAGAATTAAGTTCCTTCCTGTGAGGGTGGTGAGATACTGGAACAGGTTGCCCAGAGAGATTGTGGATATCCCCTTAATCCCTGGAGGTGTTTAAAGCCAGGCTGGACAAGGCACTGAGCAACCTGGTGTAGTGGGAGGTGTCCCTGCTCATGGCAGGGGGGTTGGAACTAGATGATCTTTGAGATCCCTTCGAACCCGAACCATTCTATGATTCTATATGACCGTAATGGAAGCCCAGTGATTAGCAGGAGCATTTGAGCAGGAAGGTTATGATCAATGACATGGACTTGTTTGTTTCAAGTTAATCTCCCTGAGATGTGACTGGCAGGGTGTGGGAAGTGCTCAGCTTTGCCAGCCCCAGCAGCCTCTGGACAACCTGTGCCACTGTCTCACCACGCTCATGGGCGAGGTCTGTCCTCCTGCTCCAGTGAAGGTTGTTTATAGACCTCCCAAGGTTGTCCAGGGATGAGAAGTCATTTCTTTCTTTGCCATCATTTAGTGGAAGACCATGGCCTGTATAAACCAGAGTATTTTTTAAACTAGAGCAGCACAGGGTTAGATGAGACATGAGGAAGAATTTCCTTCTTATGAGGGTGAGACACTGGCCCAGGTTGCCTGGAGAGGTGGTGGTGACCCGTCCCTGGAGACATCCAAGGCCAGGCTTGCTGAGGCTGTGAGCAACTTCATCTAGTGCAGGATGTCCTTGTCACTGCAGGGGTTGGACTGGATGACCTTTGAGGGTCCCGTCCAGCCCTCAGATTCTATGAATGTGTTTAAATAAAAGTTTATTGTTACCTTATGTGAAAAATGCATGGTGTTGTGAGGAGTTTCTACCCAAACACGTCATTGGTGCCCAAACACATTGTTCCATTTTGGGAGAGTCTACAAAATGGCACTCTTTCCCCTTCCATGTGGGGTTAAGGATTGACTTATATTTTTTCCCCACTGATGTCTTTGTAGTGTGACTTTTTCGGTTATTTTCTACTCTGACAGAACTAATTTAGATGAAACTTTTTAAAAAATCAGATATACTCTAACAGCATTTTTTCTGTTAGAGCACGTGTTTTAGTTCTAGATTTAGAATATTTAGTAACTCTAAAGCCTAAATCAGTCAGTGGCAACTTAAGCTTGTGGAAGTTAAAAGGTGAAAAGCCTTTTTTCCACATTTAATGTTTGTTGGCTGTGTGATGTTGAAGATGTCACTGACTGGACTTTTAACATCTAAAACGGGATAGTTTGAAGGTATTAAGTAGAGATGGAAGTGTTACAGCACCTAACTCAGTGTGCTATGTTTTCTCTCTGTTCCAGAGCGGTGGATTGTAATGCTGACTGGTATCGTTGGGAGTGCTGTTGGGTTAAAAATTGGGGATTGAATTCAATTTTGAGACTTCAGAATTGCCAAAAGAGAAATATACCTTCATTGTACAGGACAAAATCTGGCAGTGCTTCAACTAATGCTTTCTGCTGGTGTTGCTTGGAGAGAGCTTGTGTTAGCTGGAAGAACTCTGTGTTGGGCTGAATTGTGATGAGCTGCTCTCTCCAGGGGAAGAGAAACATGAACATTATTTTTAGTGGCCTTAGCAGCTGTCCTTCTTAAGCTTTGAAAAAGCTCTTTCTAAAGTGTTATGCTTAGGAAGGATCTCAGACACTGAGACACTCTGTGTCTGTGTAAACTGAGGCTGCCCATGGCATGCCACGTCAGGGGAGAGGGGAGAAAACAGAATATTTTGCAGGGTGGAAAGAACAAGATTCTGGTTTCAGGCATCTCAGCGAAATGCTGTTGGTTACTCAAGTGAGTGTGTGCTCTTAGTGTTTCCTGAGTCTCTGAGGATGTGCTGAAGTGATGCAGTGTTCAGTTCAGCAGAACTTCTCTTTGAAGAAGGCCATCGGTCTTGTACCTCTTTAAGGAGAAGGTGTGTTTTCAGTTCTCCTTTGGGCCAAGGTGTAATTGGTCTGTGATGACTCCTTAAACAGCAGCAAAATGAAAAGTGTTGATGGTGTGTGCACCCAAATCTGCCTCAGGTTCCTGAAGTTCACAAAGGTCATACTTCACTGGTGTCAGCTCTGCTTCATTCTGTCTCAGCTTACAAGTAAGACTATGGAGTAAGGTTTAGCCACGATGCTGCAAGCCGGGACTTGAGGGCATTTCAGTTTGGAAGCAAATCCCCTCTCTGTGTGCAGCAAATCACCCTGCAGAACAAACACGATACCTCGTGGGGGATGCAGAAGTGGAAACTGCTCCAAATCTTCTCCAGTGCTTAAGAGAGGACTAGCTGGTGCCACCATGGGCTCCTCCAACATGCACCCAGTCACAAGTGTGTGATTAGAGAGCTCTCCACAAACCCCACATCCTGAGATACCCTGAGGTGGCTGTGGTGATGTTTAAGTGGCGTAATGACTTATCCAACCTCCCTCCCAGCAGCAGCTCTGAGACTCAGCTTTGCCCTCTAACTCGTTTGCTTTCCACAGAGACTTTTATCAGCCTCCCCCTTTACCCCTTTCAAGCTGATTCCTTTTCTGGCATCCCATTTTATCCTCCTTTTCCACATTGACCTCTCATCCTTCCACCTCTTGAAAGCCTTTCATAGAAGTTGGAAGAGACTTTCTAGAGTCATCAGAATTATCCAGTCCAACCCCCTGCAGTAAGCAGGGACATCCTGCACTAGATCAGGTCACTCAAGCCTGGCCCTGCCCTTTCCATCTGAACATTGAGCCATTGATCACAGCCCTCTGGTATGACCATCCGACCAGTTCCTTATGCATTGAAGAGTCCATTCATCAAATCCCTATCTCTCCAACATAGAAGTATGTTGGGGGGACTGGTCTTGCCTTGGCCACTGTTATAGTCAGTCCATTGTAGAAAGCCACTAGCTGCTTCAATATGACAGTGTTGCCTTTGCTCCACAGGAACCCTGAAGGCTTTCCTGAATGTAGGGTATTCTGTGGATGCATTAGGAGGCTGCTTTATCCCACAGTTCCTGCTGATGACAGCTCTGTTTTTTGGACCACATAAAATACCATCCCAGGCAGGTGGTGGCCTGGCCCTGCATGCCCCAAAGGGGGTCATTTGCCCACAGGTAGTTGGGGAGAAGTCATTGTGCTGTGGAGAGCAGGGGCTGTGCTCCAGCACAGGCCAGGGGTCCCACAGCTCCAGGTGACAGTGGTGGAGCTGTGGTACCAGTGCAGCAGGAGGGCCCCTCTGAATCAGATGGCTTCCCTCATGCCTCAGTTGTCCCATGGATCACAACACTATACTCCTACATTCCACAGTCAGCAAGGAACTCCTCTTGCAAAGTTTTTCGGCTAATCTTGCCCTGATTTTCCTTGAGGATAGAGATGTCTGACACACATATGTGTGGCTGCCCACTACAGGGAGCACCCAGATGCTGCTACTGGGCTTTTCAAGGGAAATCATGGGAAATATCAGAAGGATTTTCTTCACAGAGAGCACCATGACATAGAGCAAAATGATTCCAGGACCTCTGAGTGAACTGAGGAGTTTCACTGGCTTTCCTCTTGGTGTATCTCCAGGTGGTTTTAAATCCAGCAGTCACTTAGCTCTTGTAAGGCAAAAGACTGTGTGCTGCTTTGTGCAGACATGCATCCTAACAGAAATGAGGTAAAGCTTCTTGTTTATTGGGTTGTAACATCCTATATTCTCTCATTTTGTGTGTGGTAATGCCAGTGGCATTTCCTGTGGCTCTATTCCCTACTAGTAGTAGCCTGCAGGCCAGCAGTTAGGAAACACTTGTTCTAGATAAGCATCTCAAAGCCCTTACTTTACGTGGTCTAATTACTGTCCCTTGTCCCATCTGATGGCCTTGGACTGTCATCTCCTGCTGCTGCTGACCCCACCAGCTGCCCCACATCTTGCTCAGAGCTGAAGGGCCACCTTTGAGCCCCTTGGGGTCACTGGTTGCCCATGTGTGGCTGAACTTTGCCTCACCAGCTGCTACCACCCCACAGAAACTGAAATCCATGGTCCTTGCATTGAAGATAGAAGAACTGTTGGTTGTTCTATCAGTGCCCAGGGTGCTGTGTTTCAAGCCTGAAATGAGGCACTGATGCTGAAGGTTGTTGTACCAGTACCCTACTGGTGAGTGAGCACTGGTGCATCCAGACAAGCAGGGCTGCTTTAGTGCTGCTGCTTTTTTTGCCATGCAGGTGATAGGTGGCAGGTTCCTGATTTCCAGGAACAGAGCCATTTGTCACCTATCTCTTGCTTCTGTTTTTCTACCTTTTTGTGTGTGTTACAGGACTACAACCCCTTTTCGGACTGTTGAGTTTGTATCTGCAGATATCCCTGTGCTCCCAGTAGCAGCATTTCCAATGCTTTTTGGGAAGAGGTTTTTATTCTTCTTTCTCAATTTTAAATTGTTGCCCTTAGCGAGCCTAATTTTGGGAGTGTGAGAAAGTACAAAGCACCAAATAATTTTGTCTAAAAAAACTGGCTTTCCTGAAGTAGTTAAATTGTCAGCAGTGAGTTACTGGGCTTTCCACATGCAGGGTTTTACCCTGTAATGCATGGTCAGGAAGTTCCTCCTCAAGTTTTTCTCCAGGGTGTTTGCTGGTGGGGCTTCTCTTGCGAGCTCCAGGGGCTGAAATGCTCAGGCTTGCATGTCCCGTTAACCTTCCCTGTGCTTCTCTTTTCACAGAGCTGACCCTCAACCCTCCCGAAGGCATCGTAGCAGGTGAGCAGCTGAGCAATGGTTCCTGCACTGTGGAACTGTAGTCCTCACATTCCTTCAGGAAGCCCTCAGCACTGTTTTGTCTCTTCTTTCCTAGGTCCTATGAATGAAGAGAACTTCTTTGAATGGGAAGCTCTGATTATGTAAGTTAATACTGGATGTGTCCGAAATCAGCACTTGCACACTATGAATGGCTTCTGGGAGAATGTGAGAAAATAATAATATTGATTCAACGTAACGTCAGCCTTTTGCTGGGAAGTTCCTTTGTGACCCAAATGGCAGATGATATTTGGAATTTAAACTGTGTGACAGAGGCAGGGTTGGGACCTAAGTGATCATTTGTGGTACAGGTGTCATTCTGATCAGTAACCTTCAGCAAATTTGGCAAGAATCCTCATTTGGGCTCCCTTGGATATATGTTGCATCTGCAAAAGCTGTAGGAATCGATGAATTGCTTGTAGATCACACCATCCTGTAGAGAATGATACTCAACTGCAAATTGAGGAGAGGCTTTTTCTCATGTTTTACATGACCAAGGTACTCCAGTTATCAGTGATAAGAGAAAACAATCACAGAGTTGTAAGGGCCCTTCAAAGCCCACCCAGTCCAATTCACTGCAGTCACAGGGACGTCCTGCACTAGTTGAGGTTGTTTAGAGCCTCAGCAAGTCTGGACTTGAATGTCTCCAGGGATGGGGCCTCCACCACCTCTCTGGGCAACCTGGGCCAGTGTCTCCCCACCCTCATGGGGAAGAACTTCTTCCTCATAGAATCGTAGAATAGTTTGGGTTGGAAGGGACCTTAAAGATCATCGAGTTCCAACCCCCCTGCCATAGGCAGGGACACCTCCCTCTACATCAGGCTGCCTTATCCAGCTTGGCCTTAAACACCTCCAGAGAGGAGGCATCCACAGCCTCTCCTGGCAACCACTGTTTCACTACCCTCATTGTAAAGAATTTCTTTCTTATATGTAGCCTGAATCTGCCCCCTTCCAATTTCCATCCATTATTTCTAGTTCTCCCATCATGTAACTTATTAAAAAGTCCTACCCCAGCCTTTCTGTAGTCCTCTTCAGGTACTGAGAAGCTACTATGAGGTCCCCCCTGAGCCTTCTCTTCACCAGGCTGAACAACCCCAATTCCTTCAGCCTGTCTTCATAAGGCAGTTGCTCCAGCCCTTTGACCATCTTAGTGGCCCTCCTCTGGACCCATTCCAACACCTCAATGTCTTTCTTATGTTGGGGACTCCAGAACTGGACACAGTAACTCCACTTGGGGTCTCACCAGAGCCAAGTAGAGGGGCAAAATCACCTCTCTTGACCTGCTGGTCATACTCCTCTTGATGCAACCCAGGATTTGTTTGGCCTTTTTGGCTGCAAGTACACACTGGCAACTTGTGGTGAATTTGTCATCTACTGACCCCCCCATGTCTTTCTCTTTAGAGCTGCACTCAAGCCACTCACCATGCAGCCTGTATCTGTGCTTGGGATTGCTCTGACCCAGGTGCAGGACCTTGCACTTGGCCTTGCTGAACTTCATGAGGTTGGCATGGGCCCACCTCTCAAGCCTGTTAAGGTCTCTCTCTGTCACCTAACCCTGCCCTACTCTAGTTTCACATCATTGTCCCTTGTCCTGTTGCTGCATGCCCTCGTCCTTGGCATTCTCTTAAATTAGTTTACTTTTTAGGGTTTTTTTCTTAGGAAAATAGAAGGGGATTGATCTGATAAAGTATGCACTAAGCTGCATGCTCCCCTCCCCCCACTAGCATAGTAACAGAAACTATTGTTTGTAGCAAAATTTGCCATGGGAAAGCATGGTCTTCTTGCTCAGTTGTCTTACAACTTGTCTTTCTCACTTCAGTTCTCTTACTCATGCTGCACCCTTTAGGAGCTCTGTATCCATGGAATAATGGGATTTTTGTCAAATAAAGTTCTAAAACAGGAGGGGAGAGGGAAAGAGACCTTTGTTACTTGAGCCTGACAATTTAGGCAATTACTACAGATCTAAAAGATGAAGAAGCTGCTAACTGCAGAGTCCGGAAGCAGGTAGACTAGGATAGTCAAGTCCTGCCTGACCAACCTAATGGCTTTCAGCAATGGAGTAACTACATCAGAAAACAGGGGAAGACCAGTCAGTGTTGTCAGTCTGGACTTCTTTGAAGTCTTTGACATGGTCCCCCACAGCATCCTTTACTCTACGTTGGAGAGATCAAGATTTGATGGGTAGACTGTTTGTTGGGCAGATGAGGAACTGGCTGGATGGTGGCATCCAGAGAGTAGCTGTCAATGGCTTGATGTCCAGGTGGAGAGGAGTGATGAGTTGTGCCTTCAGGGATCTGTGCTGAGACCAGTGCTCTTTAATACCTTCATTGGTGATATAGACTGTGGAATTGAGTGCAAGTTTGCAGATGACATTAAGCTGAGTGGTGCAGTTGACACGCTGAAGGGATGGAGCTGGAGAGGTGGGCCTGTGCAAACCCCATGAATTTCAACAAGGACAAGTGCAGGGTTCTGCGCCTGGGCCGGGCCAGTCCTCATTGCCATGACAGACTGGGAGGTGATGTGATANCTTTAATACCTTCATTGGTGATATAGACTGTGGAATTGAGTGCAAGTTTGCAGATGACATTAAGCTGAGTGGTGCAGTTGACACGCTGAAGGGATGGAGCTGGAGAGGTGGGCCTGTGCAAACCCCATGAATTTCAACAAGGACAAGTGCAGGGTTCTGCGCCTGGGCCGGGCCAGTCCTCATTGCCATGACAGACTGGGAGGTGATGTGATAGAGAGCACTGGTAGATAAAATCATGGACATGAGCCAACAGTGGGTTCTCCCAGCCCAGAAGTCAACTGTGTCCTGGGCTGCATCAGCAGAGCTGTGGACAGCAGGTGGGGAGAGGGGATTCTACCTCTGCTCTGCTCTCATGAGACCACACTTGGAGTTGCTGCACCCAGTTCTGGAGCCCTTAACACAAAAAGGACATGGAACTATTGCAAGGGGTCACAAGGATGATGTAAGGGCTGGAGCACCTCTCCAATGAGGAGAGGCTGAGAGAGCTGGAGCTGTTGAGGCTGGAGAAGAGAAGGCTGCACCCGGGGAGACCTTGCAGCAGCCTCCCAGTGCCTGAAAGGGCTCCAGGAAAGCTGGGGAGGGGCTGTTTTCCAGGGCATAGAGACACAGGACAAGGGGCAATGGTGTGAAACTGGAGCAGGGCAGGGTTAGGTGAGGCATGAGGAGGAAGTTCTTCCCCATGAGGGTGGTGAGACTTTGGCTCAGGTTTCCCAGAGAGGTGGTGGAGGCCCCATCTCTGGAGATATTCAGGGCCAGGCTTGCTGAGGCTCTGAGTGACCTGATCTAGTGCAGAATGTCCCTGTCACTGCGGCGGGTTGGACTAGATGACCTTTGAATGGTCTATGTTTCTGTGACAGATCCAGACCCTGTAGTTAAGGATGCCTTTAGGAAGAGTTCCCTCAGCCAGGGCTGGGAAGACACTGGGGGCAATAGCTGTGTCCCTTTGGCAGTGTTCTTGGTCTGTTTTCACTGCAAACACTGTTGCTGATGTACCAGACTCTCAGCTAGCACGGGTGGCAGAGTTCTCCTTAGCTCTGTTTCCTTCAAGTGTTTTGTCTGGGAATGAAACAACCTGAATGTTTCTGTCTGTGGGGCTCAGACACGCAACCCCAAAGTGTCCCAAGCTGCAGCTCATCTCCTACTCCACAGCAGCTGGCTGTGTGGGTGATCCTGCTCTATGGCAAGCCTGAGTGTCTTTCAGTCTGAGTCTCCAAGTTATTTTCAGCCTTGGTAAATGGAGATTTGGATTACCTCTGCTGCTTTGCTGATGGAGATGAAGAGCTGGCAGGTGCCTTCTGCTTCCATACAGGGATTTATCCAGTGGTGGGTGGGCAGGTAGCTCTCTCCCCTGGAAACAATCCCTTTGTGTGGAAATAGGTGGTTTGTTGCCTAACAGCAAAGATTTGGGCTGTGGTGTCTTATGCTTTCTCCTCCTGCAGGTGGAATCATGATCTCTCTGATAACACTTGTACTCTGTAACATCCTGGGTTTCAGTGCTTGTAGTGAGGAAATCCATGTGCTTCTTGAAACATGGAAGGAAATTCCTATCTGCTGGTGCTGAACTGTGGCAGAGAGGGTCAGCTGAGTAGAGCTTTCAGGGGGGACTCACTTAAATACTTTGGAATCCAATTCATTGCCTAGAAAAGACTTTTCCTGTTTCCCATAACAAATCCTTAAAACAACAGAAGACCCGCTTGCAAACTTGAAAGCCCTTTAAAGTGCTGAGTGCTGAGCTTCAGGTCTTTGTCAGCACAAAATGGGAGGTGGAGGAGTTTTAATTTTGGTTTCTGCATTGTGTATGTGTCTTAATGAAATGATATTTTTAAGATCTGCTCAATTCTGATGCTGTGCTTCAATGGCAACATGTTTGCCCTAAACATATTTGGTTCCTTTCATCTCTTTTACGAAACTCCAAATCTGTTAGTAGAAGCATTTGTGTGGGTTTGCAAAGCGAGTTGCACAGCTTGTTTATATTTGTCTGTTTTAATCTTCTCTAATGTTTTGTAATCCCAAACATGCTATATGAGATTGTGGGAGTGAAAGGAGTGCAGATGAGGAAGTGAAAATAAAGCTGCTTTCCATCTTTTAGACAAGTATAAAGCATGATAGTGGAGAACAGTATACTTCGTTTTTATTGCTTCACCTTAGTTATACAAAGCTAGTGCGCGTGTAATGGTGAATGAGTCACACAAAAAAGAGATCCAAGAGAATGGTTATTGTCCATGTATCAGTTCAGAGATGGGGTGGTTAATCTTACATGGATTGACTTAAGAGATAAAATAATACGTTTTAAAATAATGGTAATAATAATTTGTATTCCTGGTGCTCTTGTCTGTAGCAGCAGTGCTGGAGAAATGAATGGTAAGGTCACGTTGGCTTGTCTGAATGGTGGAAGAATTCTGGTGACCCCCAAGTGAGCATAATAGATCCAGAATTGAAAAATATACTGGTGAACCTTCTGAATGTTCAAGGCTTGGAGCTTGGTGTGAAGTGCAGCCTTTCAATAAGGCAACAGCCATTAGAGTATTGATGAAAGCCAAATGTTTGCACCAGGGAGACTTACTCAGGATGACAAATAGTCCCAATGTGACCAGAGAGTTTACAGCAGTTCCTTGGCACTGCCTGGGGTCCAGTGGACTGCTCTGTCTTGGGGAAATCGTGGAATTAATGGTTCAAGGCCAAGCTTTGCCTTCTTAGGTTGGCCTATGTTAAGTGTATGTTGCTATTTAAGTTCATTCCCCAAAGATACAAAACCATGTAATAAGAGCTTTATCAGCTTAAAGACTGTTTGAAAATTAAGCAGTAGAAATTGAAGTCAACTTAACAAAAAACAGTCTGGAAAGGTAATTAAATCTATAATTAGTTTTAGGACTTCTGCTTAGTGTGAAATTCCCCTTTTTGGCATCTAGTGGCTGTGGGTTTTGGTCTTTCTCTAGTATTTTTTTACAAATAAGAAGCCATTTGTGTATGTAAAGCCATGAATATAGAATTAATTGTCTTTGTCAGTGCCTTTTTCCCTCCTGTTTTGGCAGATACCTGCCATCCTTTTCTTGGAGTCTCCTCAGTAATGGTCAGCTTGTGGAATTCAACTTATTCTTTTCATGTCACAGCCTATGTCAAGAGGCATCTCTTACTCACCTCAACAGTCTGGTTGCTTAGCAAGTCATTTAATGCCATTTAAATGTTGGAGGAGACTTGATGTCTGCTCCTCAGTGCCTTAGGGATGTCTGTAGAATAGTAGCATCACCAGTGGAAGAAGCTGCAGAAGACTCCTGCTCTGCTGGCTTTGAAGAGTCTTGGGTGGAGCATGTTTAGGACAAGGTTTTTATTAAATGTTACATGCCTCAAGATGCTGCAGGAGGAGTGTCTTCCCTTTGTGCACCGTTAGAAGTGCGAGTGCTTTGTCTTTCCACATGAGATGCTCAATGCCAGTTCAAGAAGGACAGGGAACTGCTGGGGGGGGGACAGCAAAGGGACATCAAGATGCTGAGGGGACTGGAGCATCTCTCTGATGAAGAAATGCTGATGGACTTGGGTCTGTTCAGTCTGGAAAAAAAGAAGGCTGAGGGAGATCTTATCAGTGTTCACAAATACTGAAAGAGTGGGGGTGAGGAGGATGGGGCCAGTCTTGTAATCTGGGATGGGACAAGAGGGATTGGGCGCAAACTGCAACTTGGAGAATTCCATCTAAACAGAAGGAGGAACTTCTTTACTGTGAGGTTGGCAGAGCCCTGGTACAGGCTTCCTGGGGAGGTGGTGGATTCTCCATCTCTGGAGACATTCAGACCCACCTGGACACCTTCCTGTGCCACCTGCTCTGGGTGACCCTTCTCTGGCAGGGGTTGGACTGGGTGGTCTGCAGAGGTCACTTCGAACCCTGGCCTGTCTGTAATGCTGTAACTGGCCTCATGACTGGGTGCTTTTTGCTCAGTGAGATGAGTGCTACCATTGCTGTTCCTTAGGAGAACCCTAANTCAGTGAGATTAGTGCTTCCATTGCTGTTCCTTAGGAGAACCCTAAGTAAATGCTGCATGTTCTGGACTACAACTGCTTTAGCAGTGCAGAGGAGATCATTGCATAGGGCACAGGGTGTGTGTGGATATAGAGTACTGAGAAGCCTTTGCCAAGCGTGTGGTGTGACTGCATCAGTGCTGTGCTCCATCCGTCGCCCTGCTGGTGTCAAGTTTAAATGTTGCAGCCTACTGAGTGTTTTGTAGTTGCAAATGCTGTCTTGGATTAGCTTTAGTAATCCCTTTGAAGCAGATCCCAGCAGCAGTGAATGGCAAAAACAAAAGTATTTTGCTCACATAATGAAGGGATAAAATGGAGCACGTTGGGTTAATGTATTTGACAGAAGAGCCCTTAAGGCTGTGTGTTTGCTCTCAAAACAGCATAAGACACCCACCAGCTTTTCAATGCATGTATATACATATTCTTAGAAGTTCAACAATAAGCCTTTAAAATGCAGCTGAAATTAAAATGTTAAGGAACAAATGCATTGGGTTTTACCCTCAGAAGGCAGTTGAATGCTAACTACATTTAGGGAAAAGGCCAGGAAAGGAACAAA